>CANUEP010168266.1:0-215209 GCA_947857235.1 Jatropha podagrica
CATTCTATTTTATCACCCTTTTTTTTTTTTTTTTTTTTTAAAAAAAAAAAAAAAAAAAAAAAAAAAAAAAAAAAAGTTAAAATCCAAATTTGCAGTAAGTCACCACTCTAAGCTGAATTGAAATATAGCTATTGCGTAATAACCCAACTTCCAACTTCATAATAAAACAAATTCACGATTTGGTAATAGAGACCAAATTTCAAACGGTAATCTGAAAATTTGATTCGGTGTATCAATTCCATTTTAGAGGATAAGAAAACGAGTTCTTTTTAATTAAAGTCTTCGTCAACTGTTAATGTAATATCATGTAGTTTTATTTTTAAGGCGCTGTATCAGCTTCTTTGAAGCTAAAGGCAAATTGTCACGTTGTTTGGTTTTTAGTGTTGACGGGATTGAATCTTTTGAGTTTAATAAATTTTTCTTGAATTTTATAATTTAATAAAATAAAATATGATTTATTGGTAAAAAAAATACGTCTTTCTGTACTTGAATTAATTCTTTTTTTTTAATTACTAAAATTTATGGTGCTTTATTTTTTTATAATTAATTAATTTATTTGATTGTGAAGCAACCGAAATCAGAATATATCGGCTAATTTTGTGATGAATCAATAAGCATGATCAGATTTTACTAACAATTTTAAGAACAAAAAAAAAAAAAAATCAAAAGCAGAAGATATAATAAAACCAAGAATTCGAATTTATTTCTTTAAACAAATAACAATTCAAGTGTTTTCGTTCTTCTTCTCATCCTTTTATATATATATATATCTTGTGAGCTTGGACTTGTGAGTTGTGACAACTTGTTTTTCAAACCAAGTCAGCTGGCTTTTGTTTTTTTCCGTCAAAGTAATTATTATTATTATTTATTTAAATAATTAAATATGAATAAGCAATTTCTTTGGGTTACACTCAATCTTTAACCCATATTTTAGGGGAAAAAAAAATATCCCACCAACTTAATCTTTCAAGAATCAATAGTTAATTATAATTAAAATACTAATAAAATTGCAAGAACAAATTATAAATATGCATTGTATATTAAACAAATGCTTTCTTCGTCCTGCCTTAATTTAACTTTTGTACGTATTAAGAAAATATAGTTATTATGGTTAAATAATAAATTTTTTATTTTTCCCTAATATCCCCTTCTATTAATAATTAAACAATTCATATTATTCTATTATAATTAAATGAATTGATGGCTGATGAATGTTGACATAAGAATTAAGACAATCAAAGTTATGAAATTGACTTTATGGATAGCAACAATAATGACTTTGCTAAATGTTGATAGAAATCCACATCAAATATAGCAAATTTAGGACCTAAAATTTTATTTTTTTAGAAAAAAGAAAATATGATAATAATTCAAAAGAAATTGAAAGAAGCGTGAGATAAAAAAATATGGAATGGAGGGAGTATTTAGTTATTAATAAAAGTATAATATTATTTTATTCGATTAAATTTAACAGTTTTTTATTTTTTTTTTCCCTTTTTTATAACTCTTTTAGAAAAATTAAGATAATACTATTTGATTTTATTCAATTTTACCTTTGCAATAATATATCCACTAAGCTTTTTCAATTAAATAAATTAATTAAAAGATAATTTAATCAATTTTCTTTTCTCCTAAAATTGCGTTAATTTAATTTTTTTAATTATTATACAAAATTAAAATCTGTCAAATTTAATACTATTTAAAATTTTAAATTATTATTATTATTAAAAAAAAAAATTTTACCTAAATAATATCGTGGCGTATAGTCTTGAGCTGAAGGACAAGTCTTCATTTATTACTGAATGAGGTTCTTCTGTCCGGTAGAGTTGACAATTGTGCACAAGCACACATTAAATTGATTTCCAAAATATAGGGGACGGATATTGGTAAGCATCCATAATTAAGAATTAATATTCTATTTAAGTCAATGATATGTACTTTTGGATGTTTTCGTTAATATGAAAAATTCTGTTTTTATTTCATAATTATTATCATATTTACAATTTTATATTTCTTTAAAAAATTATTAAATTTATTTAAACTATATAAATTACTATATTATTATTAATTTAATATTAATAATTTTTTTAAAAAATTATTAAATAAATAATAATTATTAGTTATATATAAAAAATAAATATAAAAAAGATATTTATTATTCTTTAAAATTATACATGTAACAAATATTTTGAAATAAATTATTTCTCAAATGTAATAAATATTATAAAACGAAAATGATAAAATATTTCACTTTATGTATTTACTGCTACCTATATTCGATAGTCTATAGTATCATTTTAGTAAGCCGAATCTCTCAATAAATAAGAAAAATAATATTATCTCTGTTTCATAATATTTGTCTTATTGATTTTTGTATAGAATTTAAGAAATACATTAATTATAGACATGTCATACAAAATATTCATATTTTTTTAATATTGTTATCTTTAAAAAAAATATTTTTATAATTTAAAATTATTTATAATGGGGTATAAAAAATATAAAATATTTTTTTGAGTTAAATGAATAAATATATTGAGATATTTAAAAATATAAATATAGACAAATGTTATGGGACGAATGAGTATTTGACTATGCGATCCATAACCGCTGATGATATTTGACAGATATTTAAAAACACAACCGCTGATGATATTTTTTCTTCTTAATTTTTATTCGATCCATGAGTGCGGGCTCAGATGTAATGAATCGAATATTCTACTTTATTTTTTCTCCTTTCGGAGATAATATTCACCATCACTTGTGTACGAACAAAACAGTTTCTACTTTATAGGTGTCGTTCAATCTTACAAATGGAATGAGATCGACGGTGGAGAATCAATAAGCTGGATTATTTGGCGTTTTGCGGTGGATGATAAACTGGAGTGAATGGGTAGATTATTATGATACACACAAGAAGTTATGATCAGTTTACACAGAATTAGACAAAAGTTAGAATCCTTCATTATCAGAGACCGGAGGAGAATCCAATTAGGAACCTGGATGTACCTTTAATAATAAATACTTAGGTTACTTATTATTTAATCTCAGATTTGATCATAATTACAATTTTATTACTCTTATTTGTTAACTAAAGGATTAAATAATATATATATAAGCTGAAATAAAGAGTTTTTGAAGCGTTCTTTTTATTCGGCATTTGAAATTTGAAATTTAAATATGTTAATTATTATTCTTTGATTTAATAAGAAATTCTAATTAAAATAGAAAATATAATATTAATTTTGAAAAATGAAGATATTTTAATTGTATTAAATTTTAGAACCTTAAAAAAAACAATACTAAATTTAAGAGACTGATCAACGTACACACCAACACAGGAGAAATTAAATTATAATTATAACTGAACCTAAAGGACTAAATACTAAAAAGTTAAAAATAAGGTTTATTAAATTGTGCAAATTTTAATTAGAATGGTTAAGTTGAAATAAATTTTAAAAATAAATGATGAAAATTTATATAAATTAATCAAATTGAAAGGGAGAAAAATGTAAATGGGTGGCTCACTATCCAATACCCATCGCTGGCTAGGCCTACAATACATCACCGGGATATGAAAGATGACGGGAGACTTTTCTAACATGGCTTGCCGGTCAGTCACTTTCTTTCTGACACCCATATACATTTTAGAACAAAAGGAAAAAAAAAAAAGTGCACCTCATTTCTAGTTTTTCGTGTTTTCACGAGGCTGTGAAAAATTATTATTATCACCGGCTCACAGCTCCGGTACCAACCGTTACGTTTGATCATGCTACTCGCAAAGGTATCTTTTGATTAAATTAGTGGGCTTCCAAAATATATAAAATAATTATTTTATTTTATTTTTAAAATATATATTTTTTAATTTTTTCACAATACACTTATACAATAATAACTGTGAATTATTAATACTTCAGTTTAAAAATTTTGGTATCTCAATAATTCATTATATTTTAAAAATCTCTACTAACATACAATTTTTATCTTTAAAGTTTTATAAGGGTAAATATGAAAATTAATAAGAAAAAAATATTCAATCAATGATTTTTAAACACTAGGGCTATAATTTTGAAAAGGAAGGAATAAAGGAGTAGTATTTTACATAATTATTTAGATAAATAATCAAAATGAATATTTTTTTACCGGAAGGGTTGCTTTATATATATATATATATATATATATATATACTTGAAGTTAATTGATATTGTTAATCACATTAGGGTGAAATAAGAAAGTAATAAATAAATAAATAAATAATCCAAATGAAAATAAAATAATCACAATGAATATATATATTTTTTTAATATTAGGAAGGAGATTTGAACCAATAAAAAATTTTTTACCTATCCGTTAATCTATCTAATACAATTTATAACCAATGAATAAACAATCACTCATATCGTATATATAAAATTAATATTAGATTATATTTTAATATGTAATAAAAATAATTTTTTACATATCCATTTTTTTATCCAATACAATTTATAACCAAATATTATTTTATCTAATAAAATTTATAATTAATTGTTGGATTATCATCGAGTAATATATGATTTTTTTTTACTGGTTACCTTTTTTACAAGCATATATTTTCTTTAATCTTCCTTACGAGTTAGAGTGATTGGAGATAAAGTCTTAAAACTTTAAATTTAACTCACTTTTTTTTAATAAATAGATCAAAATACAAGGAATACGAGAAATTCAATTTTTAAAATTTTTTATTCTTTACAAAATAAATTATAATTTTAAATTAATTTCGAAAAAATATGATTGTAAATTACAAGAAGAATAATATTCCTATCTAATTTCCTCCAATTTTTTTTAGCATATTTGATTATATTTTGGAAAAAATATCTTATTATATATCTTGAAATAAATTACGAATTATGGAAAAAAAAAAATTAAAAAGTCAAATATTGGAGTGCAATGTTTAATTTTTTTTTTTAAGAGAAGAAAATGAAAGACTGTAGAAAACGACATTCCATGGTAGCAATCCCGCAAACAGTCGGATCCAAAGATTCCACTATTCGACCTCTCTATCAGAGAATGGCAAAAAAATGTAAATAACGGGAAAGTAATGTCTCAAAAAAGATTCCACCCATTAGTCACAAACTCACGAAGCCTGCATTTGACAGGGAGGACTCAATACAGAGCAGAAGAGAATTTTTTTTTTTCCCTATAAAACTCCAACGACCTTCATGTGAGCACCCATCGTCTCTCCTCTCTCTTTGCTGCTTTTGAGGACCCCACTTATTATACAGCTTCTCTGATACTTGAAATATCTGTATTAATAGAGAGAAGGAGAGAATTGTTTGTTCGGTTTTTTATTTGATTTGTTAGTTAGCGATTGTTTGTTTCGACGAAGAACTAGAGAAGCGAGCAGAAATGGCGAAGAATGTAGGAATTCTCGCTATGGACATCTACTTCCCTCCTACCTGTGTTCAGCAGGTGATTTATTTGCCTCGCTTTCTCAATATTTTTGCTGTTGTTACTTCGAGTCGTTTGATTTCCTGTTTGTTTGTTGAGAAAATGAAAGGTGTCGTTTTCGAGATTTTTTTTTCCCCTTTAAACATATATTGTGTATGTAAAATGAATCGAGCTCAATTGAGCTTCATTTTGCTGATCAAATGTTAAGGAATTCAGACTTGATTTATGATAATATATATTCTTTTTAATTCTCCTTTTCAACTTTTTTTGTTTAGATTTATATTTTCTGCAAATCGTCATCTATTCATTGATTTTATGTATCTTAGTTCTTAGATGAAGCATTTTTGCTATGAATTTTCTTTATTAATAAAAAAAGAAGAAAGGAATTTATACATATTTTCACCATTAATACAATATATGTACATATCTTTTTTCAAAAAAAGAAAAACGGCTCAACTTATACATGAATTTGTTTTTTGATTTGGTGATTTTCTTTTTATTGGTGAAATAGGAAGCACTAGAGGCTCATGATGGTGCAAGTAAAGGAAAATATACCATTGGACTTGGACAAGATTGCATGGCATTTTGTTCTGAAGTCGAAGATGTCATCTCAATGAGGTTTCAGTGTTCTACATTACATTTTCCTTTTAACATGATTGTGTTATATCAACTTTTTGGCTGATTTCTAGTTAAGATCATCACTGATTTTCGATTTTCCAGTTTGACAGCTGTTTCTTCACTCCTTGAGAAGTATGATATTGATCCTAAACAAATTGGTCGTCTGGAAGTTGGCAGTGAAACTGTGATTGACAAGAGCAAATCTATCAAGACCTTCTTGATGCAAATTTTTGAGGTACTCTTTATGAATCAGGATGTTCTTCTTTGTTGAAATAATTTCTTGCTTTCTTGTTATATGAGGCTGGAAACAACTGTAGCCAAATATGTCAAACTAAAATCTCGGGGTATTAGATTTGATATAGTGCAAGTACAAAGGTGTGAGATATGAATGGAACACCTACTTTGTTGAATTATGCTAGTGTATATTCTGAAAATTTTATAAATATTCCTGGTTATAGCTCCTATTGTTTTCGGATTTAGAAATGCTAGTGGGCTGCTGTAGAAACAGGGCAGTTTGGATTTGGGAAGGCTGGTTATAAACTTTTAGCATGTTGTGGACAAGCCTATAATGTATTGTTGATTTTGTCCTGTTATAGAGGAGAACAGGGATGCTGTCCCACTAGTAGCTGATAGCCTTTTTTATCCTTTTTTTTCTGGATTTTGACTTTGATTCCTCGCTATACACCTTTATGGCCTCCCCTCCTTTAATTCAATATTCAACAATTTTGATATCATTTTTGGGTTTCCATTTCTCTGCTGTGAAATTCTTTCCTGATAGGTAGTTGGCTGAGTAATTGACATGCAATTTTTGTAATTTGTTTCTGCCTCTTCCTTTCAATATATGTTATTCACTCTCTTTTCTTTCTCTTGCAAAACAAGCAGAAATATGGAAACACTGATGTCGAAGGTGTTGACTCAACTAATGCCTGTTATGGGGGGACAGCAGCTTTACTCAACTGTGTCAACTGGGTTGAGAGCAATTCATGGGATGGACGCTACGGACTTGTAGTGTGTACTGACAGTGCGGTATGATCATACCCTTGGGCTACAGCAAACTTGCTTTATTTTTTACTTAAGTATTTGAACAGGATAAAAATATCTGAATTTGGGACGTATTTGTATTTTTCATTACTCTGGGTTGAATGTTTTCTTATGGAACAGGATACAAATTTGTAAATACAGATGTGGAACATCCTGACGTTTCCTTGAAGTGCTCTTTTTACTTATTGGGCTTCCTTTTTGTTTATCAGGTCTATGCAGAAGGTCCAGCTCGACCTACTGGAGGAGCTGCAGCCATTGCCATTCTAATAGGTCCAGATGCACCTATTGCTTTTGAAAGCAAATTTAGGGGAAGCCATATGTCTCACGCTTACGATTTTTACAAGCCCAACCTGGCTAGTGAATACCCGGTAATCCTTCCCAATCCCCTTTTTTATTTATTTGTTTTACTAATATTCTTCATCTTCTTCTTAGATTTGCAACTCATGCTGATGCTAATTTATTTCATTTTATATTGTTTGCATTTCATCCTGCTAAGCTGCAACGATATAACCAGTTGAACACTTTTTAGCAATATAGACTTTTGACTACTACTAGAATACATTTGAAATGAAATGAAGACACCAATTTTCATGGAGAAGTTGTTTGCTATTATTTTTGGAGGTATCTTATTCATTTTCTGAACTATCTTTTCATTGTTGACAACTACTATTGCAGGTTGTGGATGGCAAGCTTTCTCAAACATGCTACCTCATGGCTCTTGATTCCTGCTACAGAAATTTTTGTGCCAAGTAGGATTCCATTGAGTGCTGAGAATTTTTCTAATTAAAATATAAATTTTTATAATTGACAGTGATGTGTAAACGCCTTACTGCTTGCTTTGCATAGGTATGAGAAATTCAAGGGCACACAATTCTCCATATCTGATGCTGAATATTTTGTATTTCATTCTCCTTATAACAAGGTAAATTCTATATTATGATCTTCCTGTCACTTTTTTTTCTTTGGTTTGTCAATGGCATTTATAAAATGGTTGAAGCAACCACTGCAACTTTTTTGTAAATTTTTAACACAGCAACTTGAACCTACTGCAGCTTGTACAGAAAAGCTTCGCTCGTTTGGTGTTCAATGACTTTGTGAGAAATGCCAGGTTCTTGCCGTTCGAACATCCTTATATAAACTTTAATTAATTTTGTTTGAGATTTCTACTATTTCATTTAGATGTGTCCAGTGATTAACTATATTTACCCTTATCTGCAGCTCTATTGACGAGGCAGGTAAAGAAAAGCTTGCACCATTTGCAACTTTATCCGGTGATGAAAGCTACCAAAACCGAGATCTTGAAAAGGTTTGTTTAGACACTTCCATATTTTTGTTTTCTCTTCTTTCTTCACCTCTTTTTATCCCTAAAGCCAACTAGTTCCTCTGAGAAGTCTCAACTGAGACATACTTTCCGTGTTTTTTTTTTTGTCTTGTCAGGGATATATTCCTGTTGGCTTAGAATTTGTAAAAAAAGTGTCAATTTATTTATGTTTAAACCATGTATTAAATTTGAAATGTTTGAGTTTTTGAATTTTGAAAAGCAATTGAAAGGACAAAGAAGGAAAAAGAAGATGGTTTTACTATGTAATATATAAAATTTCACATTTTTAACAACGCTCTATGCTGAAGGCATATTGGTTGCAAAATTGCTTAAAAGTGTATTTGGATGTGTGAAGGATTTGAATTGAAGAGGTTTGATGTTAATTTGGTGGTTGTGACATATTGGTTGGATATATTTGTTGAATGGAGGTTAAGCTTATGACTATGAACAAGGATTTGTTTGGTAGAGAATCTGAAATAAGAACCCTGCCAAAGAGTTGTGATTTCTCAACTACTTCTTTAATATTTGGTAGCATGAATATATTCTTTCTATATTTTTTTTAAGTCCAAATCTCAGTTTATTAAATTTGAACTGAAAACTAAAACACCATCTTAGTATTTAAATTTCTATTCCAAGGGTTTTGAATTTTGAACAAGAATTATGTAGTTTTGCAGATTGAAGCATCTTTCTGACTAGTCAGTGTGTATGTCTTGCATCTACAGGTATCCCAACAAGTTGCCAAGCCCCTTTTTGATGCAAAGGTGCAACCAACCACTTTGATACCAAAGCAAGTTGGCAACATGTATACTGGATCTCTGTATGCAGCATTTGCATCCCTTCTTCACAATAAACACACTGAATTGGTAATTGTTTTTACTGCATTCCTGTATTCCAATTTGACACCACCTCTTTGAGAATTAAATGCTTTTGTTGCTGATATGTTTGATGGTTAAAGTAACTTGCGTATAGTGCTTATGGAGTTTGGTCTTGACTACTTTCAGGCTGGCAATCGAGTGATACTGTTCTCATATGGAAGTGGTTTGACAGCCACAATGTTCTCGTTGCAACTAAATGAAGGCCAACATCCCTTTAGCTTGTCAAACATTGCAACTGTGATGAATGTTGCAGGAAAGTTGAAGGCAAGGCATGAGGTATTTATTAACTCTTCAAATTGGAATGGATTTCAAAAGACTTTTTGGGTATGCATGCTAGGTCTAGATGTGTTACACGGTCTATGTGAACATGCATTTCAACTGTCACATAAACTTGAAGAAACCTGCCAGCGTCAGAGCTTGGCTTTAAAATGTGACTCCACCTTTCTTATTAAGCCTTTTTCTTTTCTTCTTTTGGCGGCAAAATAAGGGAAAGTCCCAGAAAGAACAAAATATAAAACTACATTCCTGGAGCATGCAACTCCATAGAAATCGTGCAGTGGGAGCAGTAAACATGCAGACGTATTTCTGGTCATTTTTAGGTGATCTGGGGCACTTTTTAGTGTTTGTCATGGCACTTATGGAATATACAACTAAGAAAATATCGCGGTACCGGTGAAGCAGGAAGGGAGAAAAAAGCGGAAAACCTATTTTTAATTAGTGTAATATTTGTTTAAGTAATTAAATACATTCTACTAAACTTCATAAATCTCATGCAGTTCCCCCCAGAGAAGTTTGTAGAGACCCTGAAGCTAATGGAGCATAGGTACGGGGCTAAAGATTTTGTGACGGGCAAGGATTGTAGCCTCTTGGCTCCTGGAACATACTATCTCACAGAAGTTGACAACATGTACCGGAGATTCTATGCCAGGAAGGCTACTGGTATTGCAGTCGAAAATGGTTCGGCAGTTGCGAATGGTCACTAATAGCAAGTGGAATAGTCATGATATTACAGGAAATTCAGCTGTTATGTTTTCTAGATGCTTAGTCCTAAGGGCATTTATGTTCTCTTGAATTTTGTACTCTATAGCAAATATTTTGTTTAGCCAGTAATTTTTTTTCCTCTTAATAAACTTACTCTTAATGTCTGTCTCCCTAATTTGTTGATTGATTGTCCTTTCTGTTACGTTTGTTGCTCATCCTTGATATAAAACGGGCCTATTCTTTTTTGAAGTCCTTCCTCTTATTCTCATCTGTTCCTTCTCTAATGCTATTCCCTTTTACATTCAAAAGATGCCAGCCAGATATTGGAAAACAGAAACAAGAGGCTATACAGTGTTTGTCAATATCTGTAATCACATTTAGGTTATTTTCCAGGAAGCGAACTCCCAGTTCAGCAATTAAAAAGCTACTTTTATTCAAAGAAAGCTTTAATGGAATCTAAACCTGTTCCAAAACAGTAATTTTGCAGGGCCCAAAACAACTTATCGGTGTTAGAAATCCATAGCAGAGAGACCCATCTCCCGTCCTGTGCGACTAAAAACTTCGTAATTTTTGCTTGTATAATCAAAAGATGGCAACAGTAGAGATCTTTGCTCTTTCTGATAATGCGTGGACCACCACAAGCAAGGTGGCATCAACCAATGAAATTCATTTATTAGACCACAAACACTATTACTTTTCTAGACTTTTCTAACACTACTCTATAAACCAATTGGTTCAGACTTAGAGACCACCTGTCCTCTCTGGTCCACTTGATTGGGACCTCCCTCTTCTATTTCCCCCTGCCCCAATTTGGTCGCCGATGCTAGTCCCTACACGTGTCACCCTTTTCTCCTCACACCATGTCCATGATCTTATCCCGTCCGTTGATTTCTCCATCCCCACTCTAACACTACTTTTTTTTTTTTATGAAAATCACAAAACAACAAGCAAGAGGATGATGATTTATTGTTATTATTATTATTATTATATTACAAATTTACATAATACATAAACCAGAAGGACAGAATAAATAAATTCTAGGGTTTGATCTTTTCTGTTCTATCCTTTCCTTCCCTTCACCCAAAGTCTCTTACTATAATTCCTCTTACCTCTGAACCAAACAAACTCATATTAGAAAGAAAACGCACATTTAATTTTCCAGAGAAACAAACGCTCCCAAATATTATTATCTGGCGTCTTTCATTTTTCTCTATCGACCTCGAAAGTGGAGTTCTTTCAAATGGACCCAGATGATGAAGGAGGCACTTCTGATCTTAGCACAAGCGCTGGTGACGTTAAAGATTATAATATCAACAGGAATAACAATTACACCGATAATGGGGTCTCAAAGATATCTACAATTGATGAAACGGAGGCGTTTCAGCTTATGCCGTTGAAGGAAGAGCCTATTGATTCCGACCCACCATCTGACCCGGACCGTAGAACCCACCCACATGGCCCACAACACCCTTCGCCGCAGCCGTCGGCTATTGGGGTAGTCCCGATGGCTATGCAGATGCCAATGTCAATTCCCATGCCTATGCCGGTGACTACAAGTAGACGTTCATCCACCAAGGACCGCCATACAAAAGTTGAAGGCCGTGGCCGTAGGATCCGAATACCCGCTACTTGTGCTGCACGGATTTTCCAGCTGACCCGTGAACTAGGCCACAAATCAGACGGTGAAACCGTTAGGTGGCTTCTCGAACACGCGGAACAAGCCATTATTGAAGCCACCGGTACTGGAACTGTCCCCGCCATCGCCGTTTCCGTCGGTGGGACCCTTAAAATCCCTACAAGCACTAACGATAGCAACAATTCATTAACAGAAACAACAAAGAAACGGAAACGCCCTTCAAACTCAGAGTTTTGCGATATAAGCGAAGCGACAGTCCCTGTTACACAAAGCTCCGGTCTCGCGCCAGTAACGCCGGCAACTCCAATCGCCGCGACTGCAACCCCTCATGGATTAGTACCCGTATGGGCCGTAAGCAGCGGAGGTATGATGGTACCCGCAAATGCTTTTTGGATGATTCCCCAAGCAGCTGCACCAGCCGGAACTCCCGCATTTGCGGCTGCGGCGGCTGGTGTTTCTGGACCGTCTACTCATCAGCAACAGCCTCAAATATGGGCATTATCGCCGTCAATAGCGCCGGTTTTCAACGTAGCAGCAGCAAGACCGATATCGTCCTTTGTGGCGGCAGCAGCCACAAATGGTAATAACAATCAAACAACGGGAGTTAACATAGTGAATATACCGAGTGGTGTGGAGGTTAGGGCACCGCCAACGGTGGTGACAAGCACAAGTATCGGAGCAAGGGTGGCGAAGAAATCAACTATGGCGCCAAGTGTAAGTTCTACTAACACTGGTAGTGGTAGCAGCGGGAATACTGGAGGAAAAGCTCAGATGCTAAGGGATTTTTCTTTAGAAATATACGATAAACAAGAATTGCAGTTGATGGGTCGCTCTGCTAGTAATCAACAACACCAAGGTTCAAAATCATGAGAAAAAAAAAAACTTATAATGATAATTAATAATAATAATCAGTGACTAATGCAAACCCATTTTTATTGTTTTTTTTATTTTTTTAATTTTATTTTTTGGGTTGTGATCTGATCTGTGTCGTTACTGGATAATTCAGTGTTGTAGAAATTGCTTGTCTAACTTTGTTGTTTCTTCTTCTTCTTCTTCTTCTTCTTCTTCTTCATGCCTATGATTCATGACCTAAAATAAACTTCATAAGACAAATCACAGTAAAAAAGAAACAAAATGGCTATTGCAGTTGTATTCTATTCTATGTTCTAATGGGCCTTTGTTGACTTGACCATTTATACCAATTTACCCATAGTAAAACTGTTGATTTGGATAAAGTAACTTTCAACGCATAAAAATGGAAAACTGCCATTCCAATTTTATTCCGCTTTAGTAAACTTTTCTTAGGCAAACTTTTGGAGCGAATCAGTAATATAGCATTAATTGTTTTTAGTATTTAGTATTGTATAAAAAAATAATTTAATTTAATTTGTTAAGATTAACAGCCCTAATTAGTAATTACAGTAGAAGTCGTCTGCAGTCTGCACACAATGTCGATGATAAGTGTAGTTGGTTTACTAAGCATATGCAGAAATGCGTGTTTGAAGGTACCCACGTGCCAAAAGATACCCACGTGTGGTTAGGACTTAGAGTTAGGGGTCGTTGAGGTGGTCATGGTGGTGTGGTCCACCACCTCCAAATGGTGGGACAACAAGCAAAAAACTGTGAGCTTTGCTCTAGACCACCATCTCCATTCTCCACGCTCTCAAGAGCACGTGTAATAAAATCCTTCCATTAGCTTAGGGATTTTATATGAACGCGCATAGATCGCGTAGATGAGAGAAGAGAGTGTGCGTGGAAAATGTGATCCTAGAAGCATGGGGTCTACAAGGTGGGGTGGGGGGAAGCTGTGCGTGCACCTAGGCACGTGGGGCCCAAACGCGTCCCCATCCTCGTGTATCGGCTTTGAGAGACTACCAGTGTACTATTTTAACTTTTAATATTTGTGGGGCCCTTCGAGTTTTGTATTGGGTGGCTCTCTCCCATTGGTTTTGTTTGAAATGCAAAGGGTTCCCAACTCTTATCTAACTGCTTTGTATCAATGGGCCCCCTGCATCTTACAATGGACGGCCGTTGATTTTTTTGCTTTGGTCGAACCCGTTTTTATTTTTTAAGCCATAGGGTGGTCCACCTCATCTTGTGGGACCATTTCCAGCAAGGACTATTTAAAATTAAAATCTGATCTTATAAGGAATTTTCTTTATTTGATTCGCTTCAAGTTCGTTTTATTCGGGCTTAAACTCCATGCTTTTATTTTTTTAAAAAAAAAGAAGACATTTTTATATTTTTTTTATTAATATATCAATACATACCACCTAATTCATATTATATTAAACATTTCAAATAAAAAAATAAGTATAATATATAAATTTGTAATGTGCCTTCAAGAAATCAACAATAATTTACAAAACATGGTAATATGAAAACAAAATTCAGATTAAATATCAAATGAAATTAGTAGAAAAATGAATAATTTATATAAAAAAATTTTAAATGTAACGATCGATAGTTGGTTATTAAAAAAAATTTATATTGAAAGATGGAATTATGTTCCATTTTATATTTCATACATTAATAATTTAAAAAAAATCTTATTTTAATTTTTAATTTACATCCCTACTTGGAGCGAAGGATATTTTGATAAAAATGGTAATAAATTTTGGTATCAAAATATGAGATATACTGGAAACAAACATATGGTCCCGCCTCAAAAACAAAATGGAAATTGGAAGATAATGTCAATTTGAAAAGCGTAGTTTAGGCCCAAGACACGTAACAAAATGGACCCACGAATGGTTAGCTTGTCAGGCGCACTGAATTCTTTGGTCCACTAACAGGTTATGCTTACATACAAAATTTTTAAAAAACAAGAAATAGTGGAATATTCCCCACGCACCCAGTAGTCTTAGGTCAAAATTTTGCTTCCTTTGCTTGTATTTCTATTTATTTAATTTTTCGAAAATAAAATTAATATAAATGCTCAATATGTTTTTGTAAATTGGGAATTTGTTGGGTAGGTAAAAATTTTGTTTTGACCTTAAAGTTTCTGAAAACTCGATATTAAATTTTGTTTATATTTTAAAAATAATCAGTGAATTCGATTTAAATTTCAATAATTAAATATTAAAAATTAATTTAAATTTGTGTTTTCATATTCAGAACATCTTATTGTTTGAAAATCAGTTCACTTTAACAAATTCATTAAATTATTAAGTAAAATTGCAAGTATTTAAATATGAAAAGAACAATTTTATAGTAAGAGGCTACTGTATTTTGAGTGACCTAGTTTGATCATGTTGCTCAAATAATCAATGATGAAAGTTTGGAACAAAATGAAAGAAAAGTGCCTCACGTATGCACTATTTATAATTTAAGAAATTATCGGATGTCCCATAATAAATTTTACAAATAATTATTTTTCACGATAGACCAAAGAGAAATCGAGATTTATTTACTGAAGAGTATGTGAAATGACCGGTATGCACGTGAGTCGTGAGTCGTGACTAAAGATAATCATCTGTGGTTAGGACTTGGAAGTGGGACTGAAGATGGTCCACCTCCACCACGGCCCTCGACGAATGGTGGGTCAAAATTCAACAAGCATAAACTGTGAAATTACTCTAGACACCACTCTCTTCGCAGCGCGTGAATAATGAATATCTCTCTTTCTCTCTCCTGTGTAACGAACGCGCATTCAAAGCGCGGTGCGGGGCCGGGCGCATGGATGGCAAGTGTGATCCTAAAAATGTGGGGTCTACAATCGAAGCTGGCAAGGTGGGGCTGCATTAGCCATTTAGCAGAGCGATGCGTGCACCAAGGCACGTGGGCCTGCCACGTCCCCACCCTTCTCTATTCAACTTTTGATATTTGTGGGGCCCTTCAAAATTTTCATTGGGTGGTCCGCTACTCTTTTCTATCTGACGGTTCGTTTAACGATTCGTTGGGTCTGGTTTGAGACTTTTGAAGCCAAAAAAAGTACGGGCCCCGCCTACACTACGACGGCTGTTGATTTATTTCCGTGGTCCACTCTCCACTATTTCCAGGTAGTACAGTTCCACATCGTCGCATGGGATGGGACCACTTCCAGAAGGGATTAGAATATTAGACGGAGTATGCAACTTCCTGTAACTCTGAATATTTATTACTCTGTCTCTCTTATAAAAATAGATTGAATTCTATGTTTAAGAAAATTAAGTAAAAGTAATTACTATTATTTCAACAATAATATTAATGGTACTTTAATATTTCCTTATACTAATATTAAACATCACTTCAGTAAAAAAATGAATAGAAGACTATTAATGTCAAAGTATATTAAATATAATTATATTGGAGATTAAGAAATTAATTATACGCGATCAATTTGGTTCTGAAATTGTTTAATGTAATTAAAAAGATCAAATTTGATCTTTTACACTGATAAAACTCTTAAGCTTGTATAAATGATTAAAAAAATTCGATTTTATTTTTATATCAATTTAACCCTTAAATTTATTTTTATTTTTATAAATTAATAATTTATTTAATTTAACACTATTGATATTTTATTCCTCTTTGCTTTTTTACTAAAAACACTCAAATCATTTTTTTTTCAACACTTATAAATATAAATTTAAAATTAATAAAAATATCATTTCTTGTAATATAATTAATTTTTAAACATCACAATTTTAATTAATTTAACATGAAATGCATAGATTTCTTAGGCGATAATCCGATAATAGAGATTAATTTTAAAATGTTCAAATTAATACATATTTATAAACTAAAAATCATCAATCAAGATAAATAAAAATACAATATACTTTATGTATCATTTTTCTATATTTATAATTAATTAATTTTTAATAAATTAATTAGCTTGATCTCAACTGAAGTTTTAATAAATTATACGAAATATAATAAAAAATTAGAGATTAAATTGACTCAAAATATTAAATATAATTTTTTTTCTCATAATAATTTTCATATTGTAAGCACAATAATGAATTAGAGGTTAAATTGATACAAAATATCAAATTTAGCCCTTTTCAATCTACTAAAGAAGTTCATATACTTTATAATGAATATCAAAAATTTAATTTTTGTAAAGGTGTACAACCCAACCCGTTAACGGTCATTGGTGTGTCCTTGTTCTGCCTAGCCCAAAACATTTGATTTATATTAAGGATAATGGACAGCCCATGGGCCATAACTTGACCTCGCGCCGGCTTCAAATGGCTGTAGATCCCTTTTTTTCATGCAAAGGGATGAGTGAGCAGAGTAATTTCTGGATAGATTAGAGTTGTTTAGACCGGATCTATGAATTTTCTCATGAATTAAATTAATAAAAATAAAAGTTTTTAAATATTACTTTTAATTTATTATTTTTTTCAGATTAAAATATCTAGTTTCTATAAAAAATATTTTATTAATTTAATTTATAAGTGTTTATTGATCCGGTTTAGATAAGTCAATTTCGTTATGAATTGATACATGTTATAAGTAGGAAAGATCATACAATATTGTGCTGGCCAATGTCAATAAACAAAGTATTATTTAATTAATATAATTAAGGAGCAAAATGACTAATTAAGTTAAATTTAAGAAAATAATTTTGTCATTGCATGGACTAAAAAAAGGTCAATATCTAATTCGACTTTTAGGCTTTGACCCATGGTATATTGTCCCGGACTCATAGGTCAACTAATGGTTTGACCTTTCCAAGTCCGGAAACCAACTGTCCAAAATGCTAACATACAGTACAAGAATGAACAAATGCAAAGATAATATAAACGACTACAACAAAGACAATTTGCTGGAACGTTGTTAATCGCAAATTACAACGTTAATTAATTTGACTTGGCGAAGACCACGAGAGCAGGCCTGTTGCCTTGCCTGCATTCTGCTTTGCCAATCAAGAAGGTCAAATTTTACGTTAATAACAAGTGTTACATTTTCTTATATAAATACCATTACCGCTCAACTTCTAAACATCAACCCACAATTTGTTTTCTTGCATCTAATTTAGATCAGATGGCCAGGGCGTGGCAACTGGTTTCTCTTCTATTCTTAGCTGCATTCTTTATGCAGTGCTATGGCAGTGAGAAGAAAGTTCACATTGTGTACATGGGAGACCTGCCTCGGGGAGATTTTACAGCTGAAAAAGCTCACCACTCCATGCTAGAAACTGTACTTGGAAGGTTAATATTTATTTTATTGCTATATATATATTTCTAATCTTAAAGCTATTAATATCTAATGTAAATACTACAATGGTTTCTTTTTTTCTTTTACAATTGCAGTACTTCTTCAGCCAAAGAGTCATTGATCTATAGTTATAGGAGGAGTTTCAATGGTTTTGCAGCTAAGTTATCCGATGAAGAAGTTGAAAAAATCTCAGGTTACTATTTCAAACAAAATAAATGAAAGCTTTTTAACAATTATATTACCTTGATAATGGATACAATTACTAAATAAAAAACAAAAATTGCCTACAGAAATGGATGGTGTCGTTTCAGTGATGCCAAACCACATTCTGAAGATTCATACAACAAGGTCATGGGAGTTCATGGGTTTCTCCAAAGGCAAACTTTCCGGTTCTCAAGAAGGGAATGTCATTATCGGTCTTCTAGATACAGGTCATCTTATTTTATATATATTGTTGACACCAAAACAATTTCAAGCGTATATGTATAATATAATATGCTAATTTGAAGCTTCTCTATTTGATTGATTAAATTACAGGAGTCTGGCCAGAATCTGAGAGCTTTGTCGATACGGACATGGGTCCTCCACCAGCCAAATGGAAAGGAATATGCCAAGGAAATGGCAACTTCACTTGTAACAAGTGAGCGGACAGCTTTCCTGACAAACAATTCACTCAAAGCTTTTAAATTGATGAAATTAATTAATAATGTACATGTAAATATGTATTGCAGCAAGATCATTGGAGCAAGGTACTACAACAGTGAGGATTGGTATTTTGAGACTGACTTCAAATCTCCAAGAGATTCTGAAGGACATGGAACGCACACAGCCTCAACTGCAGCCGGGCAAGAGGTGCAAGGAGCAAGTTACTTTGGCTTAGCTGAGGGAGTAGCAAGAGGTGGAGTTCCACATGCAAGAATTGCAGTTTACAAAGTGTGTTGGTCATTTGGGTGTTCAAGTGCTGATATTCTTGCAGCATTCGATGATGCTATAGCCGATGGTGTTGATATTCTATCGGTATCTCTTGGTGCTCCTTGGGCTTTCCCATATATGGAAGATCCAATTGCAATTGGTTCTTACCATGCCATGAGATATGGTATATTAACGTCTAATTCTGCTGGAAACTCTGGTCCATTTCCTTATACAGTATCTAATTCTGCACCTTGGACTTTGACTGTTGCTGCTAATACTATTGATAGAAAATTTATTGCACAAGTTGTGCTCGGCAATGGACAAGTATTCAATGTGAGTTTATACTTATACATACTTCATTAATGATGTTTTTCTCAATCAATTCTTTTACTGATTAGTTTTCATTTTGTTGATGACTTAAAATTAAAAAGGGGCTCTCCATTAATAATTTTGTGCTTAATGGGACATATCCATTGATTTGGGGAGGAGATGCGGCAAATTATTCTGCTGGTGCTGATCCTGACATTGCAAAATTTTGTGGAACTGGCGCATTGAATTCTTACATAGCATCAGGAACGATAGTTTTTTGTGAAACCATTTGGGATGGTAGTGGCGTTTTATGGGCTAATGGTGTGGGTGCTATTATGGCGGATGCTGAATATAGCAAAGATTTTGCCTTTAGCTATGCTTTACCAGCAACCGTAATCTCCCCAGAAGATGGTCAACAAATTTTGGATTACATCAGAACAACAAAGTAAAATTGCATCCTTTCTTGTTTATATGATCTTACAAACTATTGCTTACTAGCTAATTTTAAAAAAACTAAGTATATCCCCCCTTCTTTTCAGATATCCAATTGCAACTATTTTGGTTAGTGAGACTTATTTGAAGGATGTGGCAGCACCCTCTGTTGTGTCATTCTCTTCTAGAGGACCCAACCCAATTACTCCTGATATTCTCAAGGTGATGATTGTTTTTATGGTAAACTTTTGAATAATAATATAGAATATTCTTGAAATTTTAAATGGGTAATGGTTCACACAGCCTGATTTGACTGCTCCCGGTGTGGACATTCTTGCTGCCTGGTCTCCCGTGTCACCACCTTCTATCACCTGGACCGACAGCAGAAGTGTAAACTTCAACATAATCTCTGGCACATCCATGTCTTGCCCGCATGCTAGTGCTGCTGCTGCTTATGTCAAGGCTGCTCATCCCGATTGGTCTCCTGCAGCCGTTAAATCCGCTCTTATGACAACAGGCAAGTCTTATTTTTATCTCAGCTTCATAAAATAGACATAATTAAAACTGAACTCGACTGATAAATTTGTTTATATCATATATGAATAGCTACTATCATCGACTCGAGGAAGCACCCAGAACTCGAATTCGCATACGGGTCTGGTCAAATTAATCCACAGGCAGCGACAGACCCAGGACTTGTTTATGATGCAGCTGAAGCAGATTACATTAACTTCCTCTGCAAGCAAGGTTATAACACTACCACTCTAAGACTGATCACAGGTGATAACAGCAGTGTTTGCAGCAGCACATTGCTTGGAAGAGCTTGGGATCTTAACTACCCAACTTTTGCACTTGCAATTGAAGATGGGCAGCCCATTCAGGGAGTGTTTACAAGAAGAGTTACAAATGTTGGCAAACCTAATTCAACTTATACTGTCAGCATGTACTTGCCAAGTCTTCTTAGTGTAACAGTAGAACCCTCTATCTTGTCATTTTCTGCCATTGGAGAAACTAAAACATTTACAGTTAAGGTTTCAGGACCGAAAATTGCACAACAGCCAATCACTTCAGGTGCAATAATATGGAATTATGGGAATTATATGGTGAGAAGTCCATTAGTCGTTTACAATATACTTCCTGGTGCTACTTATTCTTCTCCATCATCCACGACCAAGCTGCAGAAATCACCCAAATTCGAAGGTTCATCTGTTTATCACAAGAATGGCATTCTTGGAGGCAACTAAGTAAAAGGAAATAGGAGTCCTTGTAGTTCTGATGTTGTGTCAATTTTTGTATTACCTTCGCTCTCGCGAGGTTGAAATAACTGTTAAATAAAACGACTCTTTCTTTCTCGCCCTCTCTGCAAGATGGGAGAAAAGAAATTGAAAGAGAATACTTTGAGTGCCATTGGGAAGTTAGTTTTAGTATTAATTTAGTATAATATAATATAATGCCACAAAATTGATCTATTCCTGTTTTGGGGCAATCAGTTAGAGTTTAACTTATAAATTATTATCCCACATCGACGCAAGAGAAGAGTTAATTCTAGAGAGTGCCTATAAATGAAAGTTTGAAACGCTGGATAAATGATACCTTTCTCGGCCTTTTGGCTAAGATCAAGTGTAGTATCTGTTCTTATCAGTTTAATATCTGATACCTGGGCTAATGGCTCGCACGATATTAAATTAATTTTTTTACGGGGGAGAGTTCGTATCAGTAGCTAGCTACTGGGCCTCTCGGGCGTCGCCCATGCGTTGCAATGTCGCGCGGGTCCGGTGCACCCCACCAATGCTAGTATAGTCTTTGACTAATATATATAGAAATCATATGTTTAAATAAAAATAATCTACTTAAATCTACATTAACATGACTTCGAATTTTGAATCAAATAAGTCAAGATTTCTAGTTATAGGATGAATCCGACACATTAAACTATTTATTTAAGTTCGAAATTAGTATATATTTTTGTGATCTATGTTTTATATTTTGTATATTTATTTAAATTTGAAAAATAATTGTATTTCATTTGAATAGATTATTTATTTTTACTTGTATTATATTTTTTATTATTTTTAAACTTGTATTTATGATAAATTGTTTCTGATTATCTCAAATTTTAAACTTGTAACACTAAATATTAAGGTAAGTTAATTTACCAAAAATAATAGTTAAATAATTAAATTAATTTAGTTTCCACAGTGAAAAGCGCACGAAAAAGCAAGTATGTGGTCAGTGAGTGTTAAAAAGACATTAAGACAGAATTGTGATGGCAAAATGTTAAACATGAGTAGGGGCAAAATAGAAAAAATAGAAGCTAAAACATAGTTCACGTGTTTCTATTCTACCATGTGGCGTTCCAGCTGTCACTTGGTAGATGAACAATAACTTTTAGTATAGGACAAAATGGGAAAAATGACATGATTTTATAGAAATAACACTATTCTATGCCGCGGTGAATCAAACTAAATTTTCTTTAATAAAGAAAAAGTAATTCATCAGAAAAAATACCCAACTCATTCATTTAAACTAAATTTTATTATGTGGACCTCATTAATATCATATTTTAAATTTTTATATTTATCTAAAATGCATAGCATTAATTTATTGTTTAGTTTAATTATTTTTTATTAAATTTTAATAATATTTAATTTTCATAAAATAAAACCGACTGTGTATATTTTTAAATGTATATTATATATTTGTATGTTTAATTTTGTAATCAAACCAACTAATATTTATTGTTATTTAATTTTCACATTTTAATAATTTTTTATCATTTTTTAATAACTTTTATTGATTTTACGGAAATATATTCCTTTTTTTTTCTTTGTAAATTTCTCAAATTCTAATATAATTTTTAACAATTTATAAATTTCCTTTCATAAATTTTTTACTCTTAGTATAAACAAATTTTTTAGAATGAGAAAAAAAAAAATAACGTGGAGCAAAAACTGATTAAGAGTTTTAAAATGATTTTTGTTATATATAATATAATGTTGCGAAGCAAATGACCTATTAAGTAATGATGCATGATTTTAGTGGTATGAAACGACGTCGGATACGTCATTTCATTTAGCCCTTTCAGCTAGGGTATATCTAATGAACTCAGAGGTCGTATGAATTTGCCAAATTTCATAGATTTCATCATAGTTCCAATTGTATAGTTTTGAAAGAGAGAAATTCCATTGTTTTTATAAATAATCTAATACAAACTATCTTTAAATCCATGGCTCATACTTTTTTCAACTACACGGTAATTTATAAATTCTACGTTCCATTAGTTCAAACTTCAAACGATTTCTTAAGATTTCTAAAAATTTTATAAACTAAAAATCTTTGACTATAGGGATTATTTGTTTAAAAAAGAAATTTTTGTTAATAAAAAGAAGAAATAACAACACTATTGAATTTAGAAAAATTCTACGGAATCCCTGTTAGTTAATAAAATCCCTAATAACGCTGCCGAATTCAGAAAAATTCTTAAAAATGTTTAATTCTTTTAAATTGATATATATATAAATAAATAATTAGGCTTTAAAAAGTTTTAAAATTTAAATAATTCATTATCGAATAACGCGGTGAATTTCTCCTCTATAAATAGAAATTTACGTAACTTCAAAAATATCAATCAATACCTGTGTTTTTAACATTAGATTTCCAAGATGGCTATGGCTGGATTGCTTCCTTTAATCTGCTCATTGCTGCTAGCAGCATTGTTCATGGATTGCCATGCCAACGAAAGGAAGGTATAAATATAATTGGTTATTTCATTGCTTTCTAGTCATCCAAGTTTTTCTTTTTCCTTCTACTATTTTTAATGTTTGAAGTTTCTCTGCATGTATTAAGAGTATGTGTTTGTTCATATATAGGTTTACATTGTATACATGGGAGAGCTGCCTCAAGGCGATTTTTCTGCTGCATCTGCTCACCATTCCATGCTAGAAGATGTGCTTCAAAGGTTAACACTATATATATATATATATATTGAGAAAATAGGTTAAGACTATATAATTAACTCGAATGAGTTCAAAGTAAACTTTCGGTTTATATGAAAATTGTGTTTTTCCAATTTCAGTAATTTGTCAGCAAAAGAGTCCATAATCTATAGTTATGGAAGGAGTTTCAACGGATTCGCAGCTAAGCTGACATATGAAGAAGCCAGAACAATCTCAGGTAGAGTTTCTTAGTGCAGACAAAATGTAAATTTATTGGCTTGTTTTATGCTGGAGAAAATATTGAAAAACAGAAATTTGGTTGCAGAAATGGAAAGTGTAATCTCAGTGATTCCAAATGCCATTCTAAAGCTTCACACTACAAGGTCATGGGACTTCATGGGTTTCTCCACTGCCAAAATCGGACCGGTTCAAGAAGCAGATGTCATTATCGGTCTTCTTGACACAGGTTTCATATAATTTTATACACATATGGATCGCATTACTAAAAATTTACTAGTCTGAAATTGGTTAATGTCTTCTTGTATTATATATAGGAATCTGGCCAGAATCTGAAAGCTTCAATGATGAAGGAATGAAGGCTCCTCCAGCTAAATGGAAAGGAAAATGCATAGGTGTAAATTTCACCTGCAACAAGTGAGATCCCTTTCTCTATCACACTACAAGAGAAGCATATATAAATAAATAAGCTAACTAAACATTTGAAAATGCAGAAAAATAATTGGGGCTCGTTGGTATAACAGTCAGCAAGAATATGACATTACTGAAATAAAATCGCCTAGAGACACTATAGGACATGGGACACATACTTCTTCAACTGCTGCCGGGCGAGAGGTGCGAGGAGCAAGTTATTCCGGGCTAGCTGAAGGACTTGCAAGAGGTGGAGTTCCCAATGCAAGAATTGCGGTGTATAAAGTTTGCTGGAGTTTTGGATGTTACGCTGCAGATATCCTAGCAGCATTTGATGATGCCATAGCAGATGGTGTTGATATTTTATCTGCATCTTTGGGTTCTGACTTCCCCTCCCTATTTTTTGAAGACACAGTCGCCATTGGATCCTATCATGCCATGAGAAATGGTATTCTAACCTCAAATTCTGCCGGTAATTCAGGACCCTCACCATATACAATCTCCAACTTAGCACCATGGACGTTGACGGTAGCTGCTAGCACCATTGATAGGAAATTTGTTGCAAAAGTGGTGCTAGGCAATGGACAAGTCTTAAATGTGAGTTTATGATGCGTTCAGCATTTTTCTGCATCATCATCAACCAAAGTTCTCTCATTAATCTTTCGCTAATACCATGTTTATTTGTTCTTGAAAAGGGACTCTCCATCAATGATTTTGACCTCAATGGAACCTCATATCCTTTGATTTGGGGAGGAGATGCGGCAAACTACTCTGTAGGTGCTAACTCAGACTCGGCAAAATATTGCCCTTTTGCTGGTTCAATGAATTCATATAAAGTAGCAGGAAAGATCGTGTTCTGCGAAGGCCAGACGGATGGTGCTGCTATTTTATTAGCCAATGGAATTGGTACGGTAATGACGTCAGATTTTATCAATGTGGCTTTTAACTATCCACTGCCAGCAGCATTAGTCAGCAAAGAAGAGGGTGTCGACATTTTAAATTACATCAAAACGACAAGGTAATAACATCTCCATACAATGCTTTTATTCTCATTTAATAAAATAAAACATACCTTTTCAGGAAACCAACTGCGACTATTCTAGTTGGTGAGACTTGGAAGGATATTACTGCCCCTTCTGTTGCATCATTCTCATCCAGAGGACCTAACCAAATCAGCCCTGACATTCTCAAAGTAATCATCAAGAAAATTTTGAAAAATAGTTACTATAATCTGTTTGTGTAGAGGAACTTTCTTGACATTCACATCTGAACAGCCTGATATTACTGCCCCCGGTGTGGATATCCTTGCTGCCTGGTCGCCTCTTGCACCACCTTCTTCCTACTGGGACACAAGAAGCAAGAAGTTCAACGTAATCTCAGGCACATCCATGTCCTGCCCACACGCTAGCGGTGCTGCTGCTTATCTTAAGGCTGCTCATCCTCACTGGTCTCCTGCTGCCATTAAATCTGCACTTATGACAACAGGTGGTGCCTTATTATAATATTCTGCTCTCTTTTTATCTAAATAGCTAATTTTCCATCTCCATTAAGCTTTATTTTTCCATGAGCACAGCCTCCGTCATGGACCCAAGCAAACACGATGAAGTCCTTGAATTTGGTTACGGGTCAGGCCATATACAGCCATCTCAAGCAGTAGACCCTGGGCTTGTTTACGATGCATCTGAAGCCGACTACATTAACTTCCTCTGCAAGCAAGGTTACAACATTACTACTCTCAGAATGATTACCGGAGACAACAGTACATTTTGCAAGAGCTCAAAGTTTGGAAGAGCCTGGGATCTTAACTACCCGACAATTACCCTAGCTGTAGAAGACAGGCAGCCAATTCAGGGAGTATTTACAAGGACGGTGACTAATGTTGGTTCACCAAATTCAACTTATACTGTTAGTGTTTACATGCCTGACCCTATGGTTAAAGTCACAGTGGAGCCTTCTACCCTATCATTCTCTGCTGTTGAAGAGAAGAAAACGTTCACAGTGACAGTCCACGGGCCAAAGATTGCGCAGTTGCCGATAATTTCTGGTGCAATATCCTGGAAAGATGGGGTTCATGTGGTGAGAAGTCCAGTAGTAGTGTACAATATTCTCCCTGGTTATACCTATGGCGATCCTTCCTCGGCGTCAGAGAAAACATCTAGATTTGAAGTTCCTATATATCGTAAGAATGGTATCTTCAGCCACCAATAAATCCCAGTCAAGATTTTCTCTATTGATTTTTTTTTTCTTTCTAGTTATGTTGGGGAATTAGATAGAGAAGAAGGGAATTCCTCGAGGGAATTAGATAGTGACGTCTAGAGTTTTGCTACATCAAATGTCTTCCTTCTCCATAATTAACTCTGTCATTTGAACCATGATTTTCTCTCTCTTAACTTGCCTTTTTTTTTCTTTTTTCTTTTAACAAATTTTAACCGGAGAACAAAATTTGGATCTAAAAGTTTCCTGTAAATATTTAGAAACAATTTACATCATTCCTTTCATCAGCACTCGGAAATATTTAGAAATAGTCAAATCATATAATAAGCAATATGCTTTTCTAGGTCCATAAATCCTTCAAAAAAAAAATATCAGCCAAGATCATTTGAAAGATTTACATACAAACAATGTAAAAACAGCAGACAGCTCATTGCTTCTATTGAAAATGGATGTCTAATAAAAAATTGTGAAAAAAAAAAATATGCACCAACCATCTTGAAGGATCGCAATGGACAGCAATAGCATTACACAATCATTAAGAAAGTTCAAATTATAAGTGCAGATCCTGTTACTTGTCTATAAATAAAGCTATTCTCATACAACTATAATAAACTCTCAAAAATAATATTTATAACTTGATAAATCACTTCCAACTAATTTATTCACGATCAAGTTACAAATACAACATTCAATATCAATAGCTGCAATCATGTGTCATTTGGGAACAGGAACCTATAAGGCATCACATTAATCTCTTGAGCAAGAAGTAAAAAATAGCAAAAGATAAGGAAAAAAAAAATTGAAGCGTAAAATTCAAGCACCATTTTGTCATTCTCATTGCCTTGAAGCAGAACAAGAGAGCCCTTAACGGTCAGGCATTTGGCTATCAACTTAATGACATCAAGCAGCAGCAGTCTTCTGATTTGGCTTGAACACATACTTGATAAGCGACTCTTTTATTGGTAACATTTCAGGAAATTCCTTGCTCAATTTGGTCGCATCAAGCTCATTATTGCTCCTTGGGGCAACTATTACTTTCGCCTGCTCCTCAAGAGTGAAGTTTTTCCATGTGAAGTTGGGATCAACATAATTCTTATACATCTCTAAAATTTCATTGTGACTGACCACACCAGGGTTTGTAAAATTCCAGATTCCAGTAAGGTTTCTCTTTGCCATCTCTATGGAAATGGGAAGCAGCTCATCCAAGATTGTCATTGAATTTGGAATGTCGACTACCTTCTCATATCGAGTGATCTTTGTGATGAAGTTACGGGGATTAGATAAATCAGATGAAATTGGCATTCTAACTCGCAAAGTACAAACATTTTGATAATTCTTGAGCAACTCTTCCACCTTTCAAATACCCAAAAAAGGTGTGAAAACAGAAGTAATACTATAAGTAATGTACATAATTATCTATTCACTACTAAAATAAAAAAACGAATATTTTAATTAAAATGGCGAACAGGTGTGTGCACATGTATGCATGAACGAGTGGATTCACAAAGCGGAATTGCAGGTTACAAGTTCTTCTTCAACTTGATAGTTGAACTACTGTATCTTTTTTAATAACAAGAAGCTCATTTCCCCCCTTCTAATACTGTTTGATTGCAGGAGCACAGATACATATGCAAATATATTCAGTGTAAATAAATAACATAAATGCTTTTTCCAAAATATGAACTACAAAACAACTAAGCATCCTCAAGGCATCTCATAATGCAATTATTTAAAGTAATCATATAAAGCTGTTTTTCTCAATAAGGCAGGAGATGCAAGATTTGATCTTTCATTTCTTGCACTAAGATGCAATTACTTGACTCACTAATACACTAATCCAAATGCTATTTCTTCTTAAAGATCCAGAATCCATGAACTAATCCTAAGAAATTGGCTAACTCTAAATTTCTCTGCCGTACTCTCTACTTATTCCATCTGAAATGTTCATAAAAAAAATGCCAAGTTCAATCAAAACTAACTAGATTCATCTTGAAATTACTTGATCCAAATCAAACATGACATAGCTCAAGCAGAACCAATTGCATACACCATTTTAAGAAGCATCATGTTATGTTATTTTAGATCTTATGAAGAAACACATAAAAATTGTAATTACTTCAAACTAACTAATCGAATCAATTGTTTACCATAGCTTTAGTCTTGGAATAGAAGGATCCAATGAAATTCGGAGTATCCTCCTCCTTGAACCCGATACCTGACCCGAGAGGATGATTCGAGTCATACTCGAAAATACAACCAGTAGCATAATTAATCAAAATCAGACCCTTTTCTCTGCAAACATCGGCCAAAGTAAGCGTCCCGACCACATTGGTCCTAATAGTCTCCACCTTATGAGATTCGCACCAATCTACGTTAGGCCTGCCAGTGACACCAGCGGCGTTGAAGACATGGGTAGGCTTGACGGTGGCTACGTCAGCTTCTAGAGAGACTCTGTTTTCGAGGCGACCGGAGCCATAGGTGTAGTCAATACCCTGAGACTCGCAGAGCTTACCCAAGAGACCACCGATCCAACCAGTATGACCGTAGATGAGGAACTTAAGTGGCTTGTCGGCATCTGATGCGTTGCCGTTTGATGGGAAGCCCATTGTTGGGTATGGAGAAGAAGATGAGATAGTATTTCTGGATCTGGTGGAAATTGATCTGGTGGAAATGGGATCTCTCTTCCTGTAATATATAGGGAAGTGAAGATATGATGGATTGCTCTTTGTTTTGGTGCTACGGTCCTATGGACAGTGATGGGTAGGGTGGTGTGTGTGTGTGTGTGTGTGTGTGTGTGTGTCTTTCTCTTCAAATTTTTATTTTTTGATTTAAAACGGAGCCAAATAAATTGCCTGTGCTCTTCTATTTAGAAGAAAATACTATTAAATAAGGTTTTTAACTCCATCCTCGATAATTTCTTGTCTTTAATTTGAATTATTGATTAATCAAGTTTTAGATAATTTTTTTTTTTTTAAATCACCGGTATTCAAATCTATTAATAGACATAATTTAATTTGATTCAGAATTTAATTACAGTTAAAATTCTTTATCCTAAAATTTTTTTCATACGTTTAGCTTACATTACCAGCTAAGTCATAATCCGTATATTTATATTTTTAAATAAATATTTAATCAATAAAATAAAAAAATATATTTATCTCTTATGACTGGACAAGCATTATATTTGACTATAAATTATATTTAAAATAATTATTCCATGAATTTAATCATTAGCAATAAAATAAAGTAAATAAATTTGTTATATAGATTTATGAATATAATATTATTGAAAGCATAGTTCTAATTTCTAAAGAAAGGGAAATTATGAACAAATCTAAGGAACTAAATAGTTATTTATCAATTTTTAAACTTATTTTACGAATGTTACATTACGTTAAATACCCAAACAAAGAAAACATGGGTTTAACTCATCTCACGTGGAAGACAGGCCATTTCCATCGGATTTAATTAATTCTTAATTATAAACAAATGTGAATTAATTATAAATTCCAAGATCCATAGCAGAGAGGATTGTGGTCGATGGGCCTGCGAGGAGGCACAATGCGATTTGATAATGATGGTTAAGTAGGATTCGGATCCTACGTTAACCTACTGGAATCTAAGAATGGGTGGTGTGGAAGAGCCGAAATCGGTAACACCCTATCCATCGTACGATTTCATGGGATCCCGAAAATGTTACAACCTGACATTACTTTTATTCATGCTTCACAACTTGCTTTTTAAATCGATTTAAAATCTAAGCTTCAGTTTATAATCAATTTCTATTAATGTTAATGTAATAAAATATTTTATTAATTTAAAAATAAAATAGATATTTTAAAATTGAAAACTAAAATAAAAGAGGAAAAAAAAAATCAATTTCGTAGTTGAACATGAAAAAAAACTTTTTAATTTTTAATCCTTTTATTTTAAAAATAGAAAACTACGCATTTTTTTTTACCATAAGAAGGGCAAAATGCAAGTCTTTTTTTATTCTATATAATTTTAACTGGGCCTTCAGGACCCTTGACCTGGACCGAATATACTAAAATGGCCGTTGTCCGCAGCCCAATTTTACATTTTGAGGAGACAATCTATTCTAAAACACAGACGCTCACCGAGATCTAAATGCATTTAAACGCTGTTATTGAGTCACCACTCGGACGTTTAATGCGGTTCTAAAGCGATGAAAGGCGATCGTCGAACGATAAAATATGCACTTTCTAAACGACAGTAATAAACGAAACGTTTTTTAAAAGAGTACGTTAAAAAAAATTCAGGTCTACCGCTTGATTTACACTGAAAAGTTGAATTAACCACAGAATGAAAATCTAAATAGACTAGGAAACTAAAAACACGAAATTAACCACCAAAACCATAGAGAGTGCGACCCTGCCTCTTGAGAGCGTAGACAACATCCATGGCAGTTACTGTCTTTCTACGAGCATGTTCAGTGTAAGTAACAGCATCACGAATCACATTCTCAAGGAAGATCTTGAGCACGCCTCTAGTCTCTTCATAAATGAGACCACTGATACGCTTGACGCCTCCTCTACGAGCGAGCCTGCGAATGGCCGGTTTGGTGATGCCTTGAATGTTATCTCTCAACACCTTCCTGTGCCTCTTTGCTCCTCCCTTCCCCAGCCCTTTGCCTCCCTTTCCTCTTCCCGACATTTTCTTTTTTTCTCGTTTCTTAACTCAGATCAGCAGTGGAAAACTGAAAACAGACCCGCGCTGGGATTTTGGCAGATGGGGATTTATATATTAGTTAGGAGCGGGCCTCCTCAAATTTTCAGCTCCAATTTCGAATTTTCACAAAAATTTAAGCGCTAAAAGTGATGCTAGTACCGCTGCTGCTTTTCGATTAGTATGTTGACCGTTGGATGGAATGTCATCTACGGTAGGAAAGTTCCATCCGCGTCAATGGAAGAGGCTCTATTTGAACCGTTGGATGAAAACTCATCTAACGATAGACTTAAACGGATTGCCAGGGTGTAAGTAATGTCATCAAGCGTTTGAAAAGAGAACAACTATCATTTCTTCTTTTAATAACGTGATTCTATTGTCGGGTGAATTACAAAGTCATTTCCGCAATAACATTGAACGATATGACATTGGGCGCATGAGGATGGTCGATTGCCTATCAAAGGATTGCGTTGACCGGAGGCTTCGAAGCACGAGGGAATAGCCTTTCCCTTGCCTACTACTCCCACCCTCCGCAACTTTCGAAAGCGACCTAAATACTGGTTTGAAATAAATAAATTTAATGAAATTTTATAAAATTTATTTAAAAATTTATATTTTTATATTTAAAATAAAAAAATATATAAATTTTAATTTTATGAAATTGAATATAACTGCACCAAATTTTATAAAAATTAATAAAATTTTCAAATTAATTATACAAAAATAAACACTCTAATTTTTTTTTTGACAAAACTACCATCTTTTTCTATAAATTTAATTTTTTAATTTATTTTACTTAATTATTTTATTAAACTTGATCATAATAATAAATCATTAAGCTTTATTTAACAAAACTACACCTCTATGGACTGAAATATTTCTTTTTTTCTGTTGTTTTATTTTTTATTTTTTTGAATTATATAATTATTAGTTTGAAATTACAGTTTTTATTGAACAAGGACATTTTATATAAATTAAAAATAATTATTATGATAAATGTTATAATTATTTTATATATTATATTTATATAATTAATTAGTATATAAAATTTATTGTTTATTTCTTAGTAAAAAACAACAAGTTATGATATTGCATATAATAAATAATAAATTGATGTTTATAATTTATTTTTATTAGATTATTATGTTAAAGGTATTTTAGAAAATAAAGACAAATGAATTTTCATTTAAAAATTTATTCCAAACATAATTTTGTGAAATTCAATTGAATTCCTTACTTTAAATTATAGAATACCAAACAACACAAATTCATTTGTAAATAAATTATACTTGAAATTCATTTATAAATGAATTCTACAGTAATCATTCATTTGTTCGAAAGGAATTGTAAAGCTTTGAAATAGACTTCCACTCATCAACCTTAACAACAATTAAAGAAATGATTAGGCAAATTCCATGCTAGAAAAAAATAATTACAATTAATTAAATTATTCTTTAAATAATTTGTACTCCCTATAGCTTATTAATTAATTAGCTCTCTAAATGAATAATTAAGAAGAAAATAAATTAAAATAAATCCTTATTAAATAATGAACACATCACATATATATAAAATTAAAAACATAACATAAGATTTTATTATTATTCAATAAAGAAGGTAGAAGTACAAATGAACCAAATTTGAAAAACGAACACATAATTGCACATTTACCTGCCTGCATAATCAAAGTTCAAAACATAAAAAAAAAAAAGAAAGAAGAAAAGAAAAAACCATCACCACATAATAACACACGTAAACCGACGTTTTAGTCCATAGGACACGTGTACTGAGCCAACTGCCAATAGCCCATTATTTATTAGCAAGAGCCTCTTGGCTCTTCCTAAACAGCTTATGCTCAATATGTTGAGCGAAAGTGCGAGGAGGAAACAGTGCAGGCTCTTCTTCAGTCACAACTTCAGGTAATGGCTTAAGGATAATTTTCTCCTTCGGTGGCTCACAAAAAACTGCCCACGAAATCCTTACCTTCTCCTTATTAACTAGTCCTCTGTGAAGAATACTCTTGTATTTGCGATTGCTCAGTATTTCAATCGTGTCGCCGATGTGCATGATTATGGAGTTTGGGACGCATTTTGCAGTGACCCACTTGCCTTCGTAGAAGAGTTGCAGGCCAGGCACCATGTTGTGGAGGATGAAAGTGAGAGCACTAACATCGGTGTGTGCTTCGACTCCTAGAGCAAGCTCTGGTTGTGGGCATTTAGGGTAATAGTTAATCTTCATTTGAAGAAGAAGTTCTTCAAGCCCACCGACTTCTTTTTCTAGTCTTCCTTCTTCTAGTCCTAAGCCAAGTGATAGTACTGACAGAATTTTGGTAGCTAGTGCTCTTAGTTGCCTTGCATACTCACTGGTCGCGGCTCTGCATTTTTTTTTTTTTTTTTTTTGACACATTTAAGACATGAATGTTAGTATAAAGATTAAAGGGAGAACTTATACATGGATTTTCCTATATGAAAATTGATAATATTTCTAAAATTAAAATAATTTATATTTTGCGAAATAAAATTCCCATTTAAGTCTCACCCTATTAATCAAGGCTTTGTTTTTTTTTTTTTCCAAAAATAATTTACTTAGAAATTATTTTCAGATTTTTTCATGTTTGAAAAGTATTCAAGAAAATTAGTCCACAAAAATGGTTTTCCTATTCAAAGCTACTGTAGAAGAAAATGATTTCTCATTATCATCAAAATTGTTTAGAAATTATAAATTTATTATAATTTTATAAATACATATTTATTTATCCATTCATCAACAGTAGCAATCACTGCCAACCCACCAGTATTGGCTCCTAACAATAAATTATAAATCCTTACCTCTTTTTTAATTAATTTCAATATTGCAATCAAATGATAATTTGTTTGAAAAATATTTTTCGTCTAAAAGTAAATTAATTATTTTCTGAAAATAAATGTAGCTAAACTATAAGTTTTCATTATGCTTACCTCTTTCATACTCCTCTTTTCGTTATCTTTCAAGTAAGTAGTTGAACACATGGCTCAATTAGTAGCCAACAGAAAGACTTTTTATTTGAAATTAAATCATGTTGAATAGGTCAAGAAAGCATATTTAAAGATACAATAATTATAATTAGTAAGAGATTAATTATTTAATTGGTCTTCTCATTTATATGAAAAAGAGCGAAAAATTTTGAATTCAAATTTTCTCAACCGAAATTGTTTTTATTAAGTTAATGAGCTAAGAGGAGGGTTGCCCCTGCAAAATAACTAGTAAAAGATTAGATTACCAAACAATATATAATTACTAACCTAGAAGATCAAATGCTTAGCAAAAATTTCCGGAAAACGAAAAATAAAAACTTCAGGAAATGTTTGACATGCAATAAATGTATACAATAATTTTTTTTTTTTTTTTACTTTTCTGATTAGGAGTTATCTGGCACTTGTTGAATGCATCTTAATTAACGAATTACTGCAACAACTTACATGTAGTCAGAGGGAATTTTAGGCCAAATAGACAAGTCGCGTTTGTCTTCAGGATAAATAAGATGAAAGAAATAATCCTCCCACTCTAGCTGCCCACTAGCATTATTAGCAAGCTTACTGCCATAGCCTTGGATTTTCCCTGAAGCCTGATCATTTGCATATTTTTCTTTTTCCTCCATAGGTAGATCGAAGAAAGCTTCTCCAGCTTTCCTAACGCGTTCAATAAGTTGGTCGGAAATTCCATGGTTAACCAAATGCATGACTCCCCATTCCTTGGCAGCTTTTATGAACTCTGCTCTGCATTTCTCGCGAACAACTTTATCTTCAGAATCCACTTCTTTCAAATCAATGGTTGGAACCAGAGGCCCTTCTTCTTTTTTCTCCTCTTCGAAGACGTTGCCGATGCTAGTTAGCTCTTCTTTTGGACGAATGTATTCCTTTGGGATAGATTGAATCCCGCTGCTTGATAAACTCTCGACTCTTGGAGCCACTGTTGTCACCATTTTAGCTAGCTTTCGAGAAATGAAAATGTTTCTGTTATATGTTTTCTTTCTTTCTTTACTCTTACAGAGACCTGAGTGAAGAGTTTATATAAAGATAAAAGAAAAGAGATCGAAAGTTCTAAGGGGTAAGTTGTTCACGTGACAAATAAACAACGTTCCGTTGACTTGTTGACCGGTGGATTTGAAGCACGAGAGAGTTGCCTACTCCCACCCTCCACAACTTTTTCCAATTATGACTAAAAAGCAATTTAATCATATATTGGATTGTTTTTTTTTTTTTTTTTTAAATGGAATATCAATTTTATTTTTTGTATTATACTTAAAATTATAGTTTCTATAAATATAGTAGAAAAATATATTTCTTTTTTTTATTCTGTATAGTACGCCCGTTGAGCAATGAATGTATGTAAAATTTGGATTTAAATTTCTTCTCCAAAAATTAAAATTCTAATAAATCAATGGTGGATCCACATTTTATTTAATTTGTATTTGCATTTTTATTTTCCGTGACCAACTTTATTTAATTCATTTTCAAACCCTTTTGGCTATTTGTGTATTTCCATTTTTTCAAAACCAGAAATGGAATACAGCTAACGCATTTGACAAGTATACGGATTTGCAGCCAGTCGACTTGAGTTTAAAATAACAAACCTTTCAAGAAAAGAAATCAATCTCTATCATTTTGTCAATTTAATTCTAATTTAACTAATGTCAATTCTTAATAAACTGCGTAAAATATATTTAATTATAACTTTAGCGAGTCAAATATGGACAATGTGACAGCTCGACCTTGCTAAAAATACTTTTATTGTAGAATAATATTCAGGCTTTCTCCGCCTGTTGTTTTTGGTTTTTGTAGCTAATTGTCTTGGATTCTTGGAGAGGTTGGTGACACTCGCGTGTTTGCAACTTTCGGTCAGCGTATTGTATTTCATATACTTATAGTTTTATATCCTTTTTTTTATTATTATTATTATTTTTATTGTAAATGGGCACTTGATCGAGAGGTTTCAATTTTCAAACATTTCAGTGGAAATTCCGACCAAACTACTCATGCTTGACTGAAATATAATTAAATTGATATAAATTTATATTTGTAGATTTTGCAAATCCGAATTTGTTGGAAGAGAAAAAAAGAGAAGGAATAAAAAGGATAGAACGTATTATTTTATATTTTTTTCTCTCAAAAAACCAGACCCTAATGATAAAATGAAATAAGAATACATCGACCGAAGAATTACATAGAGGTAGGTGTTGAAAAATAATGTAATAACGTCTTTATTTTTCCAAACAAAATGATGCCACGTGTTGAAGAATGAAATAAAAATGATGACATGGCAGCCACAACAGCAACCTATTTGATATTTTTGAAATAGAGTAACATTTCCCTCCACACATTCTCTCTTGCCTTATCCTCTTGATGTTCTCTTCTCTGTCTCTGTTTCCCTCCAAACAAAACAAAGAAATATATCATCACAAAAATTATATATATAAAAAAAAAAAAAAGAAAAACAATTCATTGACCATTAACAATCTCCTCCGCCTCGAAACTATAGTTTAACGATTCCAATGGCTAGCAAATTAGCCATCTCTTTGACTTCTTCTGGTCTCTCCTATGCTCCTATTCGGAAACCAGTCATCTCTTTATCATCTTCTTCTTCTTCTACGAGGTTTCAGTCCATTCAATTTAATGGAAGGCATTTTTGTGTTCGACGCAGAATTTTTATGCTTCCAATCAAGGCAACTGCTGACCAGCAAGGTTTTGATAGTCTTTAAGGATCCATATCAGTTTAGATTTCTAATTTCTAGTTTAGATTTGCGTGAGATGAACTGGGTGATTAATGATCTGCTCAGTGGTTTAAGGATTAAGTTTGGCATATAAAGATACTTTATTTTTAAATCATTTTGTTTTATTGGGTTTTTTTATTTTCTATCAAAAATTAATCACTGAACCTTGAAAGTTTTTGTTTTTGTTCTTTTCAGGTCAGGTGGGAGAAGACGAGGTTGTGGACAGTAAAATTCTGCAGTACTGTAGCATAGACAAGAAAGAGAAAAAGTCAATAGGTGAAATGGAGCAGGAGTTTCTTCAAGCATTACAAGTACGTAAACACAGTCTTTTCTTTTCTTTTCTTTGATATTTTGATATTCAGTACATAATAACTCTATTTCCGTATCTTCTACAGTCATTTTATTATGAGGGAAAAGCTATAATGTCAAATGAAGAATTTGATAATCTCAAGGAAGAACTAATGTGGGAAGGAAGCAGTGTTGTTATGCTAAGTAAGTATGTATGACATTTATCTTGTTTGTCAATTATTCAATCACAAGACACAACTTGTTTCAACTTGCTTCATATTTGTATTTCATATTCAGGTTCTGATGAGCAGAAGTTTTTGGAAGCTTCAATGGCTTATGTATCCGGGAAACCAATTTTGAATGATCAAGAATATGACGAGTTGAAGTTGAGACTAAAGGTCAGTGTTTCTTTCCTTTCCCTTTTAGTTTATAAATGCATATGAATTAGCCATAAGAAGTTCACATATATAATATTCCTATTACAAATATATTAGTACCACGAACTGAAATTGTGCAAATAAATGCCGTTTCCTTCATGTATATCTTTGATTATATCTTTTATTAATAATTGTTCTGCAGCAAGAAGGTAGTGAAATCGTAGTTGAGGGTCCTCGTTGCAGTCTTCGTAGTAGAAAGGTGCATATCGCTCAATCTTTTCTCTCCTCTTATTGTGCTTGTAATTATGTATATTAATCTTTTTCAATTTTGAGTTCTAAGTAGGTAAGCTCTGCAAATTTGTTTTTCTAATGCAGACCCTGATATTATCATATATATTAATTATTTCCCTTCAAGACATTAATCTGATTATTTCTTTTTTTTTTCCAATGTCTTGCAAGTCTAATGGTTAACCTTACTTGTCCTGATCAACTGTCTTTCTACAGGTTTACAGTGACCTGTCTGTTGACTATTTAAAGATGTTCCTGTTGTATGTCCCTGCAACTGTTGTCGCATTAGGCTTGTAAGTCGTTTTCCTTTTCTCTTCACTAATCTACAATCCTTTCATTTTATCAGTTTGACATTCTTTGTTGACGGAGATTCCATCTAAACAGTAGAAGTTCACAGTTTGTTAATTCTGATAACTTTCATTTTCTTTTTCTTTGTACAGGTTTTTCTTCTTGGATGATTTGACTGGATTTGAAATAACATATCTTCTGGAGGTAAACAACACTCATTCTTCTTTTTCTTCTTTTGGCTTTATGTAGCAGATTCTGATAAGACAAACATTAGTTAGTGCTTCAGTCTTAAGTTTTTAATTTGTTGACTTGCAGCTTCCAGAACCATTCAGCTTCATCTTCACGTGGTTTGCTGCGGTGCCAGTCATAGTCTGGTTAGCTCAGTCTTTCACAAATGCAATTGTAAAAGACTTTTTGATCTTGAAGGTAAAAGATCTGAATTGATTTCTCTTCTGATTAAACTTTAAATGATTTCCAAATTGACATACCAATGAAATACATGGTTGTCCTTGTCCAGGGCCCTTGTCCCAACTGCGGTACCGAAAACCTCTCCTTCTTCGGAACCATTCTTTCGGTTTCAAGCGGTGGTGTAACCAACACGGTCAAATGCTCAAAGTAATTTTTAAAAGTTTTTTTCACTAACATTACTTAATAGATATTGTTATCTTACATACATTTTACATCCCTGCAGTTGTGGAACTGATATGGAGTATGATTCGAAGACACGATTGATTACACTGCCGGAAGGAAGCAATGCTTGATTAAGAGGTACATACCCTTTCTGCGCAAACTGGTTGGACAGGTAAAAGTGATAATCAGTTCTTCAAAATTTTGATTTTCCAATTCAAGTGCTAAATTGATTGTGGCTATTGTATCCAGGATGAGACCAGTCTATGGAAATCATAAAATGCAACTGCTACTAACTCATAAAGACGAGAAAGTTATGGAAGAAGAGAAAATTTTCAGATGTGTGCTCTGTATGTATCTGTATGGTTGTGTTAATATTGTAGTTTTATCGGTATATAAATGCTTAATACATTGACCTATTACAGGCTTGCCATAAGAATATGACAGCAGAATTGAAATTGTCATTTATGGTTTAGCTACATTGCAAGTCACGCTCATCACTGTCATATTGTCGATTGCCACTCTATTTTTGCATTGCTCGGCACTGGCTATTGCAAGCTGGGGTTAGATATTCTGAATCACTGAAACATTAGAACATTAGAATCAGATTCGAGAGATCATCTATTCAATTCTTTCCCCTCTGCCTTTTTGTTTCTTTGAAGAGATAGCGAACCAATGTATAATTTAGCACGATCCATAATGCTTACATTCATACATGAGTTAAATGCCAACAAAAGAAAAATAGAGCTTCAATTAACAAAAAACAAGCCCCTGATGAATGACAGGCCTTCCAAGATCAATCAAGAACAGACCATTATCCACACAACATTGTCAGTTTGACACCGTTCACTCAGAACCTTTACCCTTACACGATTGCCAAATCTAAGTAATCTCCAATCTACAATATGCAAACAATAACAAGGCGAGCAGATTAATATAAAGATTCTGAATGATATGGAAGTCAAGAATGCCTCCATTTTACCTGGAAGCTGAGTTCACCCACTGCCTTGGCATCATCTGGTCGCTTGCATTTGAATGTCACTCCCACTTGAATATATATATATATATATATTAGAGACAAGGTAAACATGTTTCTAAACACCGTAGGATGACGATGATTGCAAATTTTCCGCTGTCCCCAATTGCATTAATATATAGAAGTACAATCCTTCAAGCGGGAGGTAGGACACACCGCTCTCAACACAAAACGACCATGTTTATCAGGATATACAAAAGCAAATGACAGTCTTGCGCTATGCCCCCTTGCCTCGGGAACCACCTCTTTGACCTGATAAAAGAGCCAGAGTTAATCACAAAGCAAATAAGAGAAATTTATTTGATTAAAAATAATACTATAACTTTTGGTGGGGATGGAATGGAGAAAGAAACAACATACATGATCAGTTAGTTCGCGAAGAGTTGCATCTTTCCACGTATATATTTGAACCTTATCCTTGGGTTCTTTGCCTCTAACTGCAAAGTCTTCCATCTTGTGGTGACTTCCAATCTGCCAAAGAAAATTAAAAAACAACTCAAATGGAATGTAAATTTAATAATGTGCTCAGCAAGTTGAAACTTGGAAGCTCAATGATCCATCATTGAGCAAATCATAATGCATACCCTGTTAATTATAATTTGACAGCATCCCATGACCACTGAATATTAGTGATTAAATATAATGGAGAAAGTAAATAAATAAATAAATAAAATAAAAGCTAAAATTGAACTCTTTACCATAATAAAATAATAAGCACCTAAAAATTGCAAATTAGCTAATTAACAGTGAACAAAAAGGGTACCTTTGTTAAAACTCGAAGCAATAAAGGGCAAGTCTGCGCTCAAAGAGCAAAATGTAAGTCACAAACTCCTATTTTTTGCTCTGTAATCGTTCAACAAAACCCTCGAAACAAACAACTAACTGAAAATGGATGTGCACAAGCGTAGCATAGACCTTTTCGCGATTGATTGGTTCCAGTCCGGGCCAAAGACTGAGAGGGTGGGCCCTACTAGGAGGAGGGGCGGGTATATTCTGCGGCAGCAATGGCGGTTTGTGGAGCGGGTGGCGGGACGCTGCCGCTGCCATTTCTCCCGTCTGCTGCCTTCTCCTCGATTTCACGACTCGCTCGCTCGCTCTCTATTTGTTTTTTCTTTTTTTTTTTTTAATTAAGGGCTTTTTGAGGGCCCACTACGATCTCTCGCATTAGTTGTGGCCTAAGGCTCCACGAATTTATGGGCCCAATGAATATATCAGGACACGCGGGGCTATACGTGGTCGGATATTGATTTAGAATATCCATAATGCATAAATGGATCCTTCTAATGCAACTCATACATGACTGATGAAGCTATGGATTAGATTGGTTTAGTTATGGCTCCAACATGAATCCACCTATTAAATAAATCACAAATAATACAAATAATTCTAAATGAAATATAAATATTTAAAAAAAAAAACCAAAAAATAATTATATTTAGTAACTTATTTTAAATTTGAGCGGAACATACAAAATCGACGATCAAATTCTTTTTTTTTTTTTTAAGTATTGAGGGAGTGTGAATTTAAATCTAGTTCTATCGTCAGATCATATATGTATTTATTATTAGACTATATCAATAAATTTATTACTAATATTTATTTTCAATATCAATAAATTTATTTAAAAAAAATCATACATATTTACTAATGTTTGTAAATTAGGTCGGATTTTTGAACTCTGGGACCCAACTCTTTCACTAATTTTAAAAATAATTTACCTAATTCAATCAATTATGTCTTCAAATATATCAATTTAGTCGGATTGTGACGGATGATGGGCTAAACAGTCGACACAACCTCAATCCTCAGCTCACAGTATACATTCTGAATTGTAATCAAATCGACAAACAAGAAATGACACACATAAAACCTGCCTGCACGTCAACAACCATGTACGAATAATCTAATATGAACCGTTTCTATTCATTTAAAAACACCATTTGACTTCAAAGAACGGCACTATCTTCGTGCACTCACGAAAGGCATTATTTTTTTCCAAATTAGAACATTATATAAGGGAAACAAAATACAGGTCAATGAAGCATCATACATTGTCATATAGGCACTAGAGGAAGCTTAATTAGCAATAGCAACACAAAACACTCATGGCTTCTTTTTTCTGTTCATGTTGCCTTAACTTCTTCTTGATTGCATTGATATCTACATTAATACGCAAATCCATGGCTATAGGTTATAGTACTCCATTGCCCGTATTCCGCCCAAGTCAATGGTATCTCGCTCATGCCACATTTTATGGTGATGAAACGGCCTCTGCGACAATGGGTATGTTATACATCATTAAATTAATAGTTCAGTGATTGATTAATCGTGTTTTTATTTATTTATTTTTGTTATAATGGATAATATAGGAGGGGCTTGTGGGTATGGAAATTTGTTCCAAAATGGATATGGAATGGACACAGCAGCGTTGAGCACAACATTATTCAACAATGGGTATGCATGCGGGACATGTTACCAAATAAAGTGTGTGCAATCCCCTTGGTGCTATAAAGAAGTACCATTTACTACAGTAACTGCTACAAACCTTTGCCCTCCAAATTGGAGTCAAGACTCTAACAATGGCGGATGGTGCAACCCTCCTCGAGTTCATTTTGACATGTCCAAGCCTGCTTTCATGAAAATTGCCCAATGGAAGGCTGGCATCGTGCCAGTTATGTATCGTAGGTATATGCAATTCTCTTCTGCTAGCTTTTTAATCCCTTTTCACCAACTTTACAAGCTTTTTTTTTCCCACTAATAACCTGCTTTAAACGAAAAATAGAGTTGATTATTTCGATAGAAAGGATTTGTATACATATATATCTTGTTTTTTCCCCACTAACCAAAGTTCCTTGTTTGTGCTTACTGCTTGGCACGTCATAATGAAGTTTCGGTTAGTAGCTAACATGTCTTTGGAAGCAATTTGAAGGAAAAATAACTCCCAACTAAACGGCTGCCAAAAAATATTCCTAAATTAGTACTCTTTGATCATCTTTTCTTTTTAATAGCTAAAGTTTCTTCTATCTAGGAGATCAATCAACAGTCATGATCATCAATGGTTGTGATAGAATAATTAAGTTCAAACAAAAAGAACAAACAGAAGCTAATCTTTCATCTTATATGAATGATTTTCGTAGGATACCATGCATAAGAAGTGGTGGGCTTAGATTCAGTTTCCAAGGAAATGGGTATTGGCTACTGGTATATGTGATGAATGTAGGAGGAGGTGGTGACATTGCAGGTATGTGGGTGAAGGGAAGCAAGACGGGATGGATTAGCATGAGCCATAACTGGGGAGCTTCTTATCAGGCTTTTGCTAGTTTAGAAGGCCAATCTTTATCTTTCAAGATTACCTCATATACAACAAAGCAGACTATTTTTGCATGGAATGTTGCTCCTGCAAACTGGAATGTCGGGTTGACTTATAAGACAAATGTCAACTTCCGTTGATTTTTCATGACACGTTCTTTCATTTTCACTTTTTTTTTTTTTTTTTTTGGAAAATCTTATATATGATCCTTTTTGGGTAATTTCCCTTCCTGTTGTATGTGATCCTAATCATATATATTTACTGAACAAGAAATTTGATGAGAGCTGTCACTAGGTGCCAAAATAACTAGACCCATTTTTCTTGATGATACTTTTTTTTTATTATTTCAATAAGTTTAAACCCACCAAATGGAATCCAAGAAAGTAATCATTCACATATAGTAAAATTTTCAATTTTGGTAACATGAAAAATAGTGTTATGGTCTGTCTAATGCTAATTAATTAATTATAGCAAATGAAATCCTTTTCAATTGTTAGAAATATCTGACTCAATAGGGAAACTTGAACTAAGCTTCTTTGGTACTACAATTACCCATTGTTGAAAGGACAAAAATATATTTTACTTAATTTTATTAAATGAAATTAAATCAAATGTTTAACCCAATAGGAATTCAAAATTGCTTTGTTTCATACCCAATTTTATATATATATATATATATATATATATATATATAAAAAGAATAAAGAGAGCCATTAGCACTAATTGAAAAGAAAGGCCCTTTAGAGTTGCTTTCAAGTTTCATGTTAAATGGTTGACCTCCCATGTGAATTTTGGGCCCATTTAGCAGGAGAAGATAAAAAAAAAAAGAAAAGAAAAAAGCAATTAAGTTAGTGTAATCACCATAACTATAGCTAGGATGAGACCCACAAAAACTGTTGAAGTGGGAGACATGTCATCAACACAATTAAGAGAATTGAGCTCTCGTGAGACAGGAGGGCACTATCCCTTCATTTCATCCCATAAGCACGCCAATCCCTTTTCCTTTCTTTCCCTTTCTGTATGGATTATCATCATCAACCTCATGCCCTAAATCATTTCTCCCAAACCTTCCCACCCAACTTTAACCTTCCTTTGCCTCTTCAAAGTATACCTTCCACGATTTTTATATAAAGATTTGCACATCTTACTAGTTTAAGTTAATGTATAAAAATTCAAATATAAATGTTTATAATATATAAAATTTTATATATCATAGTCCCTTTTAAGATCAAGAGTTTGTTCGATCCAATTTTGATAGTTGTTAGCTAGTTTAATAGCATTTAGCCGGTAATTGTTTGAATAATTTTTTATAAAACGCTAAGCATTAACTTTGTATAAAACGCGTTTTAATCTCTACGAAAATAACATTTAGTATTTTGATTGATTAAAAAGTTAAAAATTACTTTAACAAAATTGTAACTGAAGATAACCTAGATATTAAATATACGACCAAAGAAGTAAATATATTTTTAATTTTGATTTTATATATTAAGTGTTGGTCGATAAATAAAATAAAGTTTAAATGGCAACATAGCAATTATTCCTAATAGTATTCTATTGCAAGGAAAAACAAGTCAAGAACTTTACTTTCTATTCTCACTTTCTTCTGCTTTAATCCACCAAAAGCTTCTCTTTCTCATCAATAAATTTTCCTTAAACAGTCTCAGCTTTCCTCTTTGCAATTTCATTCCTGTTACATGTCCACACAACACCAAGTGGAAATATAGCCCTTTTTCAGCACCTTTAAAATTAAAACCAAGCTCACATGGGCTCTTTCTTCTCCTTCTTCTTCATAACAATTTTTCTTGTTTTAGAATTTCTCAGGATTGAGGCTGAAGGGATCAAATCGGCCCGTCTTCTCGATCTTCTAATTAGAGATTACACATTCAAGTCCTATGACTTGCATTTTAGGACAGGTATGGTATATGCTGTAAATTTACCAGCAAATTTCTCCGGTATCAAAGTCGATACGGGGAGATTCCGATGTGGCAGTCTCCGGCGATATGGTGCTCAGGTTAAGGAATTCCATTTGGGAATTGGTGTGATTGTGCAACCATGTGTAGAAAGAGTTATGGTAATTATACAACATTTAGGACATAATTGGTCTTCTGTTTATTATGCCAGTTATGATTTATCAGGATATCAACTTGTGTCGCCTATTTTAGGCCTTTTAGCTTATAATAGTGGGAGTGATGTGAATTTCAGTAACCCTTTTGAGCTTGGAATCCATGCGGGAGATAAACCGATTACTATAAATTTCACTAATTTAACAAATTCTACCAATAACCCATCAGGAATTAAGCCTCTTTGTGCTAGTTTTGAAAATAACGGTAAAGTGAGACTTGAAAATACAGTGTCGCATCATGTTTGTGTCGCAAAAAGGCATGGTCATTACGGTTTGGTAATTAAATCGCCGCCGTCGCCACCGCCGCTGCCACCAGAACAGGTGAAAAAGAAGATCAGCTTGTGGAAAGTGGTGGTTGGTAGCACTGTTGGGAGTGCTTTGGGTGTTTTTTTATTGGGATTGCTTTTGGTGGCGATGTTTGTTAAAGTAAAAAAGAAAGCAAGAATGGAAGAGATGGAAAGAAGAGCATATGAAGAAGAAGCTCTGCAAGTTTCAATGGTTGGCCATGTCAGGGCACCTACTGCTGCTGTTACTCGAACATTGCCTACAATTGAACATGAGTATAAACCTTATTATCATCCTTCTTCTTGAATTGTTCATTTTTTTTTTATTTAGAACATTATTCTTTTTGTAATAATATATAATAGTTTAAAAACAAATTAAACCAATTTGTTTGTATTCAAAAGAAGGATAAGATTCAACAAAAAAAGAAAGAAAATTTGTCAGTTTCTTTATATTTAGAACAGGAACAACTCTGTTTCTTTTTCTTTTTTTCCTTTAATACCTTTATCTTTTTCAAAATTTTTATTCTTGGCTTCTTGCACTATAACTTATTGAAAGTTTCATGTTCTATGATTAGAAAGAAAAAAAAAACTAAAGGGGTTTGTGTGTATCATATATCAGTTTTCAAGCAGTATAATTAGTCCCATTGAAGAGAAAGAAAAAAAAATATTTCAACTACGCTTGGTAAGATATGTATTGTAATTAAAAGCACTTTTAGTATAATGTTTACACCAACTGTATGATGCAGTTAAACAGTAAGCCAAGAACAGAAAAAACTAGAAAATTGTTTTTGGAAAATAGGTGATAGACTAAACAATTGCATAATGGGTATCTGAGAAAGAGTAATTGTTTAAGTGTGTCTCCTGATTTTGTGGCAGCAGCAGTAGGCATGGTAGAAGAAACATTAAAGAGAAAAGAAGAAGATATTGGAAGAAGTTGCTTTCCTGTCAGTGGCAGAGTCAAACCTCGTGCATGAACAGAGAGACTTCAAGGGGTTAAAGTTCAGACACAATTATAGCCATTTGATGCCAGAAGCTTCAAATGTCTCTCAAGATTAACTTCTAATAGGTTTTCTTAAAGAGTTACGTATTTTGTTTGGCAAAATAGTTTTTTTTTTATCATTTATCGTAGATATTGATTGGGTATGAAATCATTAGAGTTTTCTTTTACGTGTATTGCAGTAAATTGGTAGCAGAGCTTTTGTTGCTTTGTCAAAATGAATCATTTATTACTATTATTCTGGAAAAATCCGGACCAGCAGTCTCCCCATAGTAAAACAGTACATCTCATGAACCTCTCCCTGCAATAAGAAGAGGGTTTACAAGATACAAAGTAAGATCAGTTCTAGATAAGAAAATAAGTTGTTGCCTCTATTTTTCTTTTCTTTTACCATTTTCAATCCAAATTCAAAATTTCTTGAATCCTGTAACCATGCAAACAAAAGCAATATGTTTTGCTAATTATATTAACAGTTTCAAATTTTGAAAAGGAAATGATTAGACTAGAAACTGATTACCCAAAAAATAAGTATAGATTGATGGGTCTTAAAGGTCAGATTAAATAGAGAAATAGAAATAAATAATTAATTAAAAAAAATTAAAACTTGACGAATAAGAAAAAATGGTGTTTGATTTTTATAAAGCGAAGAAGTAGAAGATAATGGAGATGAGAGCAGTATAACATCATTATTATATAAAGGATAATTTTATCCATTAATAAGTTTTACTCTGTTAAGAACAATTTATGCTCTGAAAATAACACAATTTTAAATTTATTAAGATTAAAATTTAAAAAACTACAACATAGTTAAAAGTTTTTTTTTTTTTCCATAAAGTATGGACTCTATCGACAGTGTAAGGCCCAAAGTAAAAAACCCAGCACTAGAAGATGCATTAAAGATAACCCTTGGGCCATCTTCTTTTAAACATCTGGTCTCTTCAAAACAAATTGAACGACAGGTCGTTAGGACTGCTTGTATAGTATTTGGTTTCAAACGACTAAATTGAATAGTACTATTTTTGGGAATGACATGTCCAATTTATCAAGTAGCCATGTTTGCTAAACGAAGAAGAGTAGACAGGCCGCAAAGTCTAATCATGTAACCCCGTTCATTTCAATTGGACCTGTAAATTTAAGTGGGCCAGTAAGTCCATTAACATGAACTCTGCAGCCACGACTCTTTCTTATACTTATTGGATAAAACGCTTCGTTTGACCTTATATTTTTATTTATATATAATTTGAGATATGTAAAATTAATACGATGTATAAAAAAAAAATCAATTTACTGATGTTATTATTTTTCATTTAATTTTTTTACTAGAATAAAACTAATTAAAAAAAAGTAATTTAAAATTTTAAGTGTATAAATTAAGAGAAACCCAAACAATATGATAGACATATCAAATTTATGAAAATATTTATGATTGAAAGAACTTGATACATTCTACTCGTCAGATTAAATTGATTTTAGAGAAGATTTGGAGGAATCTATATTACTGCCTCCATTCTATTTATATAAAGAAAATTATTTTTTTAGGTGTTCTATTTATATAGAGAAAATTTTCTAATATTGTAACTTTGAGATTAATGCTAAAACAAAAAAATATAATATGCCCTTTATAAATTAAATATTAAATTTGCAAGTATTTCAAGAGAGTAACAGACATTATTATAGTTGACATTTAAAATTCTAAAATTGATTGTATCGTGTACTAAAAAAATGCGAGATTTAAATACATTATGCGTACAAATTAAATTTCATCAAAAAAACTTATTTTGAATATTTAAATGTGCACATATAGTGAAATTTACTAACAAATATTAATTTAATCGTGTTTTGCTGCTTCTGTTACCGAGATAACTAAAAAAGTGAATATTGTTGCTCCTATTTGCAAGGTTGTTTTCAAATTTCTATAACAAAATAGTAGACACATAAAAATAACTGTGTACTTACAATTTAGTTTTGATAAATAATCTTATCTTTTAGTTAGTTCACACGTACAATAAAAATATGTGAAAATTTTTACATGACAACACACATATATTAAAATATGTGCAATATAAATTAAGAATCACTGAACATATTGAGGAGTGGATGTTGCACTTCTGCTGCAACTTTCCTAACCACTTAACTCTAAACTTCAAATACATTTGGCAAACAGTCATTCATCATAAGACTATTCTTAAACATATGCTTAATTTTGTCCTTGTTAACTCCATTTCACTTGATGATATCAACTATACAAATTTATAATGTCAAAAATACCTTGTTCATATAAAAAAGTAGATAATTCATAACAAGCTTTAATAACGACATCGGTCAACTCTCAATTGTGTTTGGAGCCACTTTGCATTTGATTGAATCTATAGCTTTCAAGAAACTGATGTCTAAAATGTTTAGGTCAGGGCTACTTAGAGGTTGGTTATTTCACGAACCTTTCATTCTAGTATCAGTTTCATTGTTATAAACTGTCTCAGTGGATATGAATAAATTATCTGTAACTTTATCAATATCGTGAGCATTTGACTAATCATTTTCAATTTCAGAACGCAGTAACATATAAATTATATTTTTCACATATTCAATGATGTTTTTCATTTTGTTGTTTTTTCGTGCCTCTTCTAAAATGTTAATTGGTAGTGTTGTGGTTTTAAATTCTATAAAAGGCGATTATTTAGTGGATGGTAAAGGGATCAAGTTTAAGGGTTGATTGTTGAGTATGAGTACAACTTCTAAAGTTGTAACTTCTGAATTCAGTTTTAAAAATTTTAGCTCTAAATTTTAATTTTTTACCTGCAAATTTGGATAAGAAAAACAAAAATTTGAGGTTAAAAATTATGGCTCCAAAACTTTTTTCAACTTTTACGCCAATTTTTTCAATATAAATTTGATATTGAGATTTGAGTGTATACTTACAATTAAATAGCATATGTTTTTTGTTATTAAAAATTTAAACAAATAAAATGTCATATTTCAGCAATAAATTTTTTCTCATTATTTATTATATTTTATTGAAAATTGAGAATTATTTTAATATTTTTTTAAAAATAATTTTAATTTTTTCTATACAAATAAAAGGAAGGAAGTATAATTTAAATCGTAATAAATGATAAGTCTAGTTTGATCCACGTCGAACTTTAATTCAGATCCCGATCAAATCGATTGAATTGATCCATCCGTTTCGATCTTAGACGGTTCTAAAAGTGTCTTAAAGATACCTAAAATTAATGAAAGTAAAAAAATAATTGGACATGTTTTTTAGGCTATATATATGTGTGTGGGAGCATCCGAGAGGCGCGGGCGCCGATACAATACTACACGTGTAGGTTAACCCATAAGTGACGAGCTGGTTATCTTATGCCACGAGGAATCAGGAAAGCCCATTCGGTGAGGAATCAGGATGACTGTAGGGCGCACTCATGCGGTCCAGATTTTATCTATCGTGTCCTTTGGAATGTATTACCACACCCAACCAATACTTCAGTTTCGCGGGAAAAAAAATACAAGTCTGTTACTGTAACGAGTTATCTCCCGGGAAAATTTACAGCCTGATACCAAACGGTCTCACTTATTTCTATTTTCTACCCTATAGCCGCAAGCACCCAAATCTAATCCCACCCATCTTCTTCAACCTCTCCAGCACACTCTCTCTTTCCAGGATTCTTCTGTCTCAACATTGTCTTATTCTACTATGGACGATCCCACGATTTCACCATTGACAGTCAAGTCAGCTCCTTCGTCCCAGTTGAACGTTCCCACCACGATGCCACGCCCGTCTCTGAATCTTGAAACCCTAACTCCATCGGACCACGTGAAACGCATGATCAATTCCAATCATTACATTTCCCCGTCGAGAACGATTTATTCCGATAGGTTTATTCCCAGCAGATCCAGCTCCAATTTTGCCCTTTTTAATATCTCGTCATCTTCGCCGCCGCCCTCGACAACCAATCCTCCGGCTTCGGACGGCGGGAAAGAAGACAGCTCAAGTGCCTACGCTGCGCTCCTCCGAGCTGCTTTATTCGGGCCTTACACGCCGGATAAAAGGGATTCGCCGGGACGCAATATTTTCCGTTATAAGACGGAGACGAGGCAGTCAATGCACTCGCTTTCACCTTTTGGATTTGATGAAGAGAGACCTGGAGTTAGCCATAGCCCGGTAAAGACTCCGAGGAAGGTGCCGAGATCACCTTATAAGGTAGATTCGTTTTATTTTATTTTTTTGAAAATCTGGTTTTTGAGATTTTGGGAAATGTGTGTGTATATATATGGATTTGTCTTTCTTGACTTTCTTTCCATATTTGGTTCGTTTAGGTATTAGACGCACCTGCATTACAAGATGATTTTTATTTGAATTTGGTGGACTGGTCTTCTCATAATGTATTGGCAGTGGGGCTGGGGAATTGTGTTTATTTATGGAATGCTTGCAGTAGCAAGGTGAGTATTGGATCTAGATAATTGCTTCCATTTGAATTCTTCTTGTGCTTTCTTGGGATTTTATTTATGGCTTTTGTAATTTTACTTGTTCTTGGTTTGGTGTAAATAGGTGACAAAATTGTGTGATTTAGGAATTGATGATAGTGTGTGCTCTGTGGGATGGGCTCAGCGTGGGACGCATCTAGCTGTTGGGACTAGCAATGGCAAAGTTCAGGTTAGTAATAATTGGAATCCTTCTTTATACAATACTTTGTGATTATGTCTGTGTATTTTAGTTTAATTGTTTCCCCACGGTACATTGATGTGGCAAAATGTCCTTGCAAAATAAAATGATTACAAAATCAGAACCTGAAGCTGAAAGAGGCAAAAATGAGAAAGAAAGCGAGACATTTGAAACAATTTAATGTTAACAAGAAGACATGCTTTCACAATTCATGGGTATTGATTACAATGGGCCAAGAACTTGCAACTTGATATGGGAGCTTCAAGAGTGAAGCTGTCCATATTGGAGTTGAAGGACCTGATCCTTACTGTGCCTTGAGTCATGCTAGAAGCCAAGCAGGCATAGGCCTTGTGGAGTCTGCTCTTGGTCAGAATTGTATTCTAGTAGTTTGCTCGGCCCTAATAGTGATAGATAGCACTTTAACTCTGAGAAGTCTTTTGATTCAAAATCTTTGGTGCACCGGAAAGATGATTTAACAATCATTTCACTTTTCTTATGAGTTGGCAATTTGTGAAATTATTTAACCATATACCCATCCTTCAGCCCAGTGGCTTCTTATATCACCAGTTAATTCACAAGTTTTTTGGCTATGGACTCATCCGACTCCTCTTAAATATTTTAATATCCACATTGTCATGAAGCACTTGGATGCACCAATTGTCTATCTCAGAGGTTCCTGAAGTTGAAATTGGCTTCAACTAAATTACCCCTGCTTCTTAACTTAATAACTTGACTGGGTTTACAAGTTACCTGTCAAGTGTTGAATCTATTTGTTGTAAGTGACAACATTCCTACTTCCTAGCAATATATCAGTCGGTAAGTAGAGAAAAGTAAATAGCAAAAGGCACAAGTAAAAAGCACGTAGAAATTTAATCGTGGTCGGTTTAAAATGAATGTCCATTGGCCATTGTGAAATATAGGAGATTGTATAACTACTCAAGTGATTGGACCCATTGATGCCCTTTGTTCATATGAATATTTTGAAAGCCAACCGTCGGTTACTGATGAAGTGATCATAGTGAAGAACTGAAAGCCCATGTAATTGTGAATGACACCCATGTTAATAAAGTTGTTATTTGAGCTAATTTGCATATGTGAAGGGTAAGGCATTGAATGAGCATATGTCAATAACACATGTCTGTCAATTTGTTTTAAGAAGTTCTATGCAAGAATTAGCTCAATAAAGCTAGGTGTGAAATGCACATTAAAAGCTGTAGGCATGAAGATGCATTTCTTTTGAGGTTGCCCACTATGCACTTAAAAACTATTTTTGTACAGATAGTTTTTATACAGCTAATGTACAGCCAGCTGCACACTTGGTCTCTAGGAGGAACTTGGAAGGCAACTTGGTTAACCCTCTGTAACCTTGTTTTCAATCAATTATGAGAACATTTAGTTTACGCTTTTGATTATATTACATTACAATGTAATTTAAATGTAATATAACGTAAAGCCATAATATAATGTAATCAATTGCATTTCTAATGTAACACTTTCGGTTACATTATAGTACATTTGATTATAAACTTACCAAAATAGCCTTTGTCAAATATAAATATTCCTTTGATATTTAACATTATATCTCTTCTTACAGTGGCGAAAAGATATGTTTCTGAACTAAGCATTAACTCTTCCCCCCTAGAGTTTGAAACTAATACATGAACAAGGTCCCTTAGGAAACCATATTCTTCTTGAAAAAAGACATTGTTTCATGCAAAGCACCCAATTCAATGTTTTGCCTTGATTTTGGGAGGTCATAAGGCTTATGGTACTCTGTCTGGTGTTTTTGGTTCCGGGCAGTATCAAGGAAATGTTGTGTTTATACTGCCATTGTGCGAAACATTGTCATTATGCTTTATTATATTAGGCAATGGGATGCTTCCTATCCTTATTTCGCTAATACCTTTTATCATCATGTGTGTAGATCTGGGATGCATCTCGCTGCAAGAGGGTAAGAACCATGGATGGCCATAGATTACGTGTTGGGGCTTTGTCCTGGAGTTCATCTCTGCTGTCTTCTGGCAGCCGGGATAAGAGTATTCTTCAACGGGATATACGTGCTCAGGAAGACTTTGTTAGCAAACTCTCTGGACACAAGTCAGAGGTTGGACTTTCAACATTTTCAACTTGACTGAACATCTTGGCCAATTAACTTCCCACTTGGCCAATCATTTTCATTTTGGACTCACTCGGAATCTTTATTCTGGTTTTGCGTGCTTCTCCATTGATTTATTCTATCAATTATATTTGTTTTTGTATAAAATTATATGCTGCCTGTTATTCTACCCATTGAATGTGATTATTGTCAGCTAATAACAACTTATTCCAATTCAGGTCTGTGGATTGAAGTGGTCTTATGACAATCGTGAATTGGCATCTGGTGGGAATGATAATAGAGTAAGTGATGGTGTCATTTTTATGATTGTTATATAGGTATTCACTTTTCCCTGTATTAAAGACCTAATGTTTGTCATCCATATGCAGCTTTTTGTTTGGAATCAACATTCAACTCAACCTGTCCTAAAATACTGTGAGCATACTGCGGCCGTAAAAGCTATTGCTTGGTCACCCCACCTTCACGGACTTCTGGCATCTGGGGGTGGGACTGCTGATCGGTGTATAAGGTTCTGGAATACAACCACTAATTCACATCTCAGCTGCATGGATACTGGCAGTCAGGTGTGGTACTTATTTTATTTTCTATTTACACTTACATAGGTTGGCAGGGAACTTTTCAAGGGAATTGTGTCTTCAAATTGATTTTCTTTTGCTAGTAGATTCGTGCAGCTAAACTAAAATTGTTTGAAACTAGTACAAGAAGTTGTTCTTTTCCCCCCCATGGCTCATGCAACCTCAACTTGTTGAATTCGGTTACAAATTAAATTGAACTGAAAATCATTGAAAGGTGTACCACAAGATCCAGTAGAAATTATGTACTTACAAAAACAACTAGGCCTTCGAGTGATCACTAGAAAAGGAAGACTAGTTGTCTACCTGCACGTGCCATAAATTTTACTATGTCCGACCATATTTAAGAAAGGAATTATGAAAAGGTGAATGGGGTTGGAGGGCAACCGGTCGTGCTATGCTCCACCACTCCATTACTAGGACCTATCGTAATTATGTTTCTTCATAATCCATAAAATGAAACACATTCCTTGAATTTTTCCCGTAACACATTTTAAAGAACAATGTATATATTTTTGGTATGTTTTAAGCATTTTCATTGTAGAATCACTAGTTATGGTTGGGCTATTTATTCTGCTGAGTTACTTTTGTAGTTTTCTTTTACAATGCTTTTTTTTCTGGAACAAAGGTGTTATGGGCAAAACTGAGAAGAGACTATGATAATATGAAACACCACTATTTTCAGGATAAGCACTGCTGAAACTTGTCAAAAATGAAAGAGAAAAGCTACTGCTAAGTTAATCATAAATATGAAACAAGGGCAAATGAAAATTGGTCCCTCCTCTGTCTCTCCTCCCCCTGCACCACCTGCTACCACCACCACCACAAATACTTGAATGTACTGATTTCTACTTTTTAAATACGGCAGGTGTGCAATCTTGTGTGGTCTAAGAATGTCAATGAACTTGTCAGCACACATGGCTACTCTCAAAACCAAATAATAGTATGGAGATACCCTGCCATGTCAAAGGTACAAAAGTTGTGTTTATGAATATATAAAATCTTCTTTTGTTGAATTTATCTTAAGGCTTATTTTCCTGATGCAGTTGGCAACTCTTACGGGTCACACGTATAGAGTTCTTTATCTTGCCATCTCACCAGATGGACAGGTACTTGATCCTTCATAAATAGTTGTTGTTGATCTTCTAAAAATAAGCAGTCATACCAAGTATTTGTCTTTATATTAATGCATCTTCTTTTTCTGAGCTACATGATAACTATTTATGTTTCAGACTATTGTCACGGGAGCAGGAGATGAAACTCTACGGTTTTGGAATGTGTTCCCATCTCCTAAATCTCAGGTAAATTCTTTATTTGATTATGATTATTAAGTCCCACGATTTGTGCTCTGTAGGCAACTGCAGCTAAATTTGATATAATTAAATATTGTTTTAATATTTATACTTTCAGTATATGTTCATAGTGTAGATTTAACCCAAATTTTGTTAAAGCAAAATATAGGTAGTTTGCCCTCAGCTAATGAAATTAGAGGATGCTTCTGTACTGTTATTTTGCTATACCAATATCTTGAGTTTAATATATATCATAGGTGTGATTGTCTGAGGAGGAAACATGGTTCTTATTGCATATTCTTAAAAAATCACTTTTCCTGAATTATTCATTTAGCCTTGCAGAAAACTAACTGCACGAATGGATTAAAATTAATGCAGAATACTGACAGTGAGATCGGAGCATCATCTCTAAGAACTACAATCCGGTGACTAATAGCGAATGCTTTTTGTTAAATATCTTTGGGGCTGTTTCAGCAGAGGCAGTAAAAGTCGTAAATATATCACGAGCTTGGAGCGTGCAAAATGACCCCCATCAGATTGGTTGTCGTGAACCAATTTGCAGTTGGCCATGAAATTTCAGGAATCCGAAATGGGTTAAAAAACGAGCAGATATGATGGAATCTGTAATGGTTTCTGCAAAATTATTAATTTTGTTTTTTGTTCCTTTGATTTATAAATTGTATAGTGGGAGGTGTTTTGTTTGTATTGTTAAATGCTTCTTGCATTGTATACGAATCAACAGGGGACATCAAAAGATGTCTCAGACATTTTTCTGTAGCACACTATTCATAATTTTTGTAAATAAATTATTGTTATTAATCCATGTTATTCTAATTTCTGTCCAGTAGCAAAATACTTGTAGTATTTGCAAAATTTAAGAAGTCTTTGTCTTATTATCTTCAGAACTTGCATGCGAGGAAAACATGCCAAGGAGACTTGTGAATTATTCGAGTTCGGTTAAAAAAAGGTGCAAAAAAGTTCAACTCGAACTGAATTTGAATTTAAAATTTTTTAAGTTGAACTTAAGCCTGAAATCGAACTCGAGCCGAGCCTGAATTTAAATTTTCAAGCTCATTGAGTTTCAAGCTGACAGATTTGAGATTGGCTTGGTTCATACCCACCACCAATGTTTCTGTATATTTGGATTTTCGAAAAGTTCCCTATGTCATGGATAATACATATTCACAGTTCAGGCTTTGGAGATTATTATATACAAGTAGAAAATACAATTAAACAATCAGGTAGTACTAGTACTAGTAATAGTAACAGTGGACACTAGGCAGACCATTTTTAGGGCTGCAAGGTGCTTTTTGAAAGCTCTGATGGTTGCCCTGATTATTTTTCAGTAGCAGTAGTCATGTGGGATTCTTGTGACCATGGAATTAGGCTCATTGGTGGAAAACAACATTCACAGTTGTCTTTGCATTGCTCTGGTAAGCCCCAATTACTTGCTGGGGTTGCCTGCTGGCTGTTTTCATGGGACCCACTGTCCCCACAAGAAGATGGCCTTCTTGCATCCTTTACTGGACCCCAGCACTCTACTCTGTTGAATTCTGGAATGTTTGAATGGAAATAAACCCAAACCAATGCTTCCTGTAATTCTGGGTAGAAGTTGAATAAATTCCCATCTCCATGGACAAACGCCTTCAAAACCTACTCATTGGGAAAAATTGGAAAAAAAAATTAAAAAAAAAATTTATTAATGATGATTAATTCACTAATTAAGATAAATTGATTGCATATTTACCACGGGGAGTTCTTTGCAGAAGATGAAATATCTAAGCTTAGCACATAAATCTAATAAAAAATGGCCTCCACTTATATGACAGTGAACATGAAGAGACATATTTCCCTTCACTTTCTTCCATTCTGCAATCACTTCATCTCTGTACAATTTGTTCGCCCATCCTTGCAACTGCAACAAAATCCCATTTCATATTTGTATTTTCCCTTTGATTTACGAATAAAAATTTCCGATCTTTATAAAAAAAAATGATCCTCAAATTCAAGCAACCAATTTAAATCTACGTAAAATTGCAAATACTCTGTTTCTAACTTTCACTATGATATCTGCGCAACCCATAGATACACTTTCGTTTGTTTTAACCAAAAGGGATAAAATATTTTCCCCACAACTCATTTATTTATTGTGTGGCTTAATATAACAATAACATAAAACTTTCGAAGTTGCTCTGTTTTCTCTGTTTTTAATTCAATCCATACATTAAAAGACTCCGGCCTTTGAAAACAAAAATAATATAGAAGAATAGGGTTGAACAAGTCAAGGTTCCTAATTAAAAAAAAGCATGATTTAGCAGGCCGCTATAGCAGATCAAGAATTACCTGAGAATTATTTATTGTTTGTGAGATAGCCAAAGTAAGCCTAGCAGTAATATCACTATGTGTTAGTGTATAAGTCCTCGGTAGCTTTGCTGGATGCTTCTTCTCATCAACCCCTACAAACAACACCTTAAGCTTTGATGCTTCAAAAATCGATGGCCCAAATAATCTGGCCACCTGATCCAATCAAAACCCACAAATAAAAATCAATCTAAAGTCCAAAGCTTGATTTTTTCGAAAGAAAAAAACAACAAAAAGGGTAAAAACTTACAGGACTAGTAGACACGCTCTTCTTTTTGGCTTTTCTTCTAGAAGAGAACAGAGGACGGTTCTGTTCAAGAACAGAGGGTTTTGGCTTTGAAGGTAGGAGAGGAACAAAGGTCCCCATCTCTCTTTCTTTCTTTCCTCTCTTTACTCTGTTAAGAGCCGTAACTAAAACTTGTAGTGTCCCCCAAGAATTTAGGACATCTAAAAATGGAATTTCAATGAATTATCGTATTTGATAAAGAAAACAGTAATAAATACGACTGATATTGGAGGCTTGAAGCCTTTTCTTTTCTCTTTCTGTCTTTTGCTTTGCTTGTTTGTAAAACTTTGAACTGGAGACTTTGAAGCATTAAATGTTGGACTTTAGACCATAAAGACAGAACAAGTTGGTATGTTTTAGAATCCGGAAGTTTGGGCTTCGATGGCGTGCAGGTAATAGTAGTTATCGAAAACCTTTGGCCAATTGCTTCCAGTAGCTTCCTTCTTCTCAATTAGACACGTAGTGGTTCATGCAATTAGATGTTACGAGCACCATCTTCGCACTTCACATGTTTGACTTTGCTTGCCTTCTAAGGTTCAGCTTTGCGGTTTAAATTTCCATGTAGATTCAGTAGCAAGGATGGAATTGGAATTTTCTTTTATATTTTCTTTTATTAGATTTTCCAATGGAATTTATGAAAAAATGAACCCAAATATATTTTATCACTTCATATATATATATATATATTTGGAAAAACATTTGACTAATTCTTTTATTTGAAAATAAGAAATAATTATTATAACTTATTTTTAACTTTTTAAAGGAAAAGTCATTTTCAAAAAAATTAATCAAGTGAAGATGATATGTTTTTGTATCGCATTTAGTTTATTTGATGGAGTGGAGCTCTCAATTTAAAGGTCGAAAAATTAAAATGTTTTGCAGGAAATTTATCCAAATAAGGAAAACAGAAAAATAAATATTGTTTATTTCGCTCTTCACGTGCTTTTAACAAAATAATATAGTCATTTAAATTTTATTTCAAAAAAGTAATTTTAATTATTATATAAAATTATTAATTAAAATTGGAATCCAATGAATTTTATAAAATTTTATGAAATTTATCTAATTAAAAATATCTACTTTCATGTTTAAAATAGATGAAAGTTTGTTTATGAAAATTTTATATTTTTAATTATTATATTTAAATGGAATTATATTAAAATTTAAAAATTTTAAAAACTTAATTAATAAATAAGGGTGTAGGGTTTTATTAAAAAAAACGTTTGGGTATAGTTAGAGCTTTTTATTCTGGATTAGTTCGTACTTCATATGCAATTGGGAGTCTCACTTAACTGAGGATTAGAGTGAAAAAGTGAAAGTGGGTAGACTTGGTCAAATTAGGTACATCAATTTATGTGCATGTAAACTGTAGAATTGCACAATTACGTGAATTGGTATTTCCTCATTCCATTCTTCATGAATAATCAATATTAAAACTACAAAATAATATGAATACAAGCAGCAACGTAATAGCATACATTGAAGCCCAACGAGAACTTTCAGAATCAGAATAAACAATTTTCATTTTGTTAATATGTGTTGTGCGAGCTGAAGAGCTTCTTGACAGCTTCCATGGTTGCTGCTTTTCCCTGGCATAAAACAAGAACACCATTCTCTTGAAAGCCTCAAAAATGGCCGGCCCTGATAATCTTGCAACCTGCAGATCATGTATATATCATATCACAATCAAAAACCCAGAAAAATCAAGACCAGAAAATAAAATACATACAGGAGCGAGAAATATGTTCTTCTTGATGGATTTTGTTAATCTTGGAAGAAAGAAGGAACTGTTTTGTTCAAAAAGAAGATGTGTTCTTGGCTTTGCAGAGAAGGCAGGACCAATACGCAAAGTACCCATCATCTCGTGGGCTGTCTTTCTTGATCTCTCCGTTTCTCTTTTCACATTTTTAAGATGCGACAACGTCTATTTCTTTCCTTCCATTTAAAAAAGATAAATCAGGCAAATTAACCAAAGCAGACGGAAGCAAGATTTGGCTTTTTCCCTTTTTCTTGATTTTTGCTTTCACTTTGCAACTTAATTGTACTACGCGTGTCCAAGTTTTCATTTGAAAACAAATTAAAAAGCTCATGTGTTCGAGTACTGAGTTACGAAATTTCATGGCGAGTCTTTTTCATTAAATTAATAATTCAATTAAATAATCACATTTATTCTGAGAAAATATTTCTAAATATTGTTTTGTTGCTTGAATTTAATTTTTACTGCTGAAACTATAATTTTTTTTTTCTGTTTCCCTTATTATTTCAAGAAGAGATTTCTGAATGTATTATTTATGGGGTTTTTTAACTTAATATTTCTAAATTAGATTAGATATATAAAAAAAAGTTCGATGATGGGTTGGACTTAAATATTTGATTATATTAAATTATTTTCGGATATTAATAATAAAAGAAAATGAGTAGATATTTGTGCTATTATCATCCACAATTTTGCAAATATTGTACATTTTCACGTTAGAAGATGAAACATTTGACCATGTGGCTTTGCTCTCTCTCAAATTATATTTTTCATATATTGAAAAAAGAAATATCGTATTAATTGTCTTAAAAAAGAAACTTGTCATCTTCCTTTCCCACTTTCCGATCCAAAAAAGAAAAATAGTTCTCATCCCTTCGTCACTTCTGTTCACTTTGTAACTCCTCAAACATAATCCTGTTGCTCTCCAGCATTTTTTTTAAGAAAAAAAATTATTATTTTGCTACTCTCTTAAACTTGGAAATTTCATCAAATTTGCAGTTATTTTTTTATTTTTTATTTTCTTCGTCTTTCTGGAAAATAAAAATTTATTTTATTGTTTAATTTCTTGAACACAATCAAATTAAGATCTAAAACTACATGAGGACGAAGCCCAGAATCTCAAACATAAGCAATTTTCTTTTTTCTTTTTTTCTTTTTTTTTAAAAAAAAAAAAGATCAAAGAAGTTCTATTTAGCTGTCAATTATATCAATACACTTCTTCCTGTAAAAAAAAAAAAAAAGCATTATTTGTTTAGTTTGTTGTCTTCTTTGGGCAATTGATGGAGAAGAAAACATTTCTCTTTAGCTCTTAACGTCGCGTCAAAGGCCCAAATAATTAGGGGACTGAAAAATAATTTTACGTAATTATGGGGGCAAACTCAAATTTATTTACACTAACCCTTCAAAGCAACTCTTTCCAAAAAAATTGTAAATAGAGAAAAAATAAAAATGTAAGTTAAGTATAATACAGTAATATTGGAAGGAATATACAGTGTCACAAAAAAGTTGTTTTGCTGAGTTATCAATCGATTTTCACACTCTAATGTATTACTTTGGTTATATATATATATAGAACATATATGGGATGTGTTATTTTGACAAAATTTATTCATCAATTAGATGGGAAGAAGAAGAAGAATAAGAAACAGGAGCATTGCTTAATGGGTGGAAGCAAATGCATGTTTAAGTGAAGAAAGGATCATCATATTCCTATGGTTTTTGGGCAATTCGTGTCTCAGGCGGACCTATGAACAATTCTGTCTCCACCTCCATGCTTTCTCTGTCTGCTATTTTTATTTGTTGCTTCTTTGTTGACAACTCCATTGGTTGCATCCCACACTACAAAAATATTTATCAGCCAAATTGAGATTGAATTAGTATTATGCAATACATAAATTTTAAGAATGATTAGGATCCAATAATTAAAAAAATAAATCGTCTGTCAATCACATATGAGCTGATTGGTTTTTTCACTTACGTGAGAAATGACAAATCTCAAATTCGCATGAAGGGTTATCCCTTTATATAGTCTCAATGAATTGAAAAAATAAACGCAGACAAAATATTACAAGAATTAGAATTAAAATTAGGAGATGGAATGGGAAATTTTTTATACCTTCTGTCGCAATCTTGAATTTTCTTCCATTAGAATTCTCTCCTGAAGTATAGATGTGGTGGTGATTAACAGCAATTAAGATCTAAAAGGTAAAACATAATATTATAGTTTACCTCTTCCTTTAGCTTCTCAATTTGCTCCCTGAATAGCTGACTCTGAATGCATGCAAAGTAATTTATTTATAAGATCCTAATAATATTATATAATTTTCAATCTCTTCTGCCGTCCTTCATGCAAAGTAAAAGTACCTTTCTTGCCCTAATTCTGGTTAAACTTCGCTCCAGCTGATTCTCTAATTGTTGTAGCTCATCAATTGAACAAGGTTCCAGTCCATCTCCTAGCATTTTTCTGCAAATATATATATATATATATATGTATACAAACCTTAAGACTTTAAAAGCAAAGTACAGGCTTGAGAATAATATATATATAATAAAAAGAAAGGCTTGAACCGTTTAGAAACTTCAAGGTGCTCGATCTTCTTTGCCAAGCTTAGAGTATCTTCCTTCATATTCTGTGTACAAAATCGATAAGTAACTGATGAGTTTCCTTTACAAGAATGTGCATTAACAAAGAATCACCCAATCTACGTTTAGATTCAGATTTTCATTTAAAATTCTAGTCTATTTGTTTGAGCAGAAAAGGAGAAAAGGTCATATAAATGTTGTCTAACTTAATGCTCGTCGCCAACTAGTTTGAGATTCCATTATTCAAAAGAAACGCAAATTAACGTCTCCTTAGTATTAATGGAAGAGGAGTGACCTGCATGTTTTCTTGAACTGCTTTGATGCTGATTCCAAGGTCCTTCACTTTCTTCTGATACCGCTCTATGGTCTTATTCATGCTGAAAAGCATCTCCAACAGCAAAACAATAACACAAATAAGAGGATCTGGTAAGAAAACTAGCTATATATATTACTTCAAGAAATTTTTAACATTAACTTATCAATTAATGTTCATTAACAAAGAGAGAGCAGCTCATGCATGGAAATTTCCCTCACAATCTTTAACTTCTCAGCCTTCATCCAGTCTCAATCAGCTCAAGTATAAGCCATTAAAATAACTTCTTCTGCTCCACCATTTAAATATGAGTTGCTTCTCATTTAATTAAACATTACACTACAACCTAGAGACATATTCGCTCATGAGAGTCTCTTTAGCTGAAAAGACTATAACTATGATACTTATCAGAGTCTCTTAGGCTAAAAGATCCTTCCTTCAATTTGTTTCCTTGGCTAAAATTTAAACCATACAAACAGCAGAGCTTTGGTCATAGATTTCTTACACATCAGTCCCTTTGAACTTATTGTGAACTATTGTAATTCTTTTCTAAGATCATTATGTGTATCATTTTTTTAGGTAAAAAATACTCTCGTTTCAATAAGAAATCTTATTTTCATTGATTTGGTCAATGAGTGGAGTTATGGACCCAATCTAACTAAAATTTGTCCGTATAACAAAGCCAAATTTTTGAAGAAAGCACAATATTAATTTCCTAAATAAGAAAAATAGTTCTTGTTTTGCAATTGTTTAAAGTACTTTACAAAATTCTTTGCTTATTTTCAGAAAGTAAACTTCATAGGCAAACAAATATGGTGTCTTTTAATTGAACTTAATGAGCAAAAAAAATTGTCACAAACCTTAACTTCTGTTAAATAGCAATTATTTAATCACTTTATATTAAGTTTTTTCTTAAATCTATTTATCAATAATATAAAAATTTATTTGCTGATAAAAAAAAAAGACAATTGCTTAAGTTGCTAAAATTAGACAATGAACAGTTATACACCACATCAACAATGATATGAGCAAATCTTTGCTTGAAGTCCCAACAGCACCTAATTTCCAGCAATGTTGTTTTTTAAGATTTCATATGAGAGAAATACCCATTTCACTTAAAAATTCTTATCTTATGAAATTAAACTTAATTAATTAAATTAAATAAATCATACTCCAAATTCAAAAGATCAGTTATAATATTATATATATATATTATCCAAATAACATGTAGGAAAGTGAAAGAAAATGATTAATATATCATACAGCTTAAAATGATTAATATATCAAAATTTAAGAATTAATTATCTTAAAACTATTTTTTCCAAAATAAAAAAAAAAGACTTTTTTCCAATATGAAAATATCTGGTAAATTCAATCAATATTATTCATACACACAGATTATCATAGGAAAGTGAAAGAAACATTTCTAAAAAAACATAAATGGGATTATCATTTTTGAACACCTATAAAAGAACTGGAAGTATAGTTTTGGAAGGAAGGAAATACATAACTAAACTAATTAATTGTACAGAAATAAAGTAACTCTTTGAAAATATTAGGCTTTATCGTTTTTCTTCGAATCCTTACTCTCAATTAAATAAGCATGAAATATGGTATTTTTTATTGGTCTCCTTAAATTTTGAAGAGGCGGAGGAAACTGAGGTCTCTGTTTCGAGTTCGTTCATGTAATAATATGGTATATTCAGAAGCACATACACGGTGGATAATGATGCATGTCTGTGATTAAACATTTTAAGTTCTCGAGTATCAATAGCTCATTTATTTATTCATCTATGTTACATTCCACTGTGTGTTATTTGCTAAACATAAATTCTTATGTTCAAAAATGTTTACTTGTACCATTTGTTAAGAGTTTGAATTCAGAGGTTTAAAAGATTTGGTTAGTTCAATCTTATATTAGAAGACAGTATAGCTACAAAACTCCCCAAATAAGCAACAAAAACAAGATTTAGGATTATCAATCAATCATTCATAAGCTACAGTTTTGACACAAACAACAATGTAAAGTGAGTCATCGACCAATAATTTAATGAAAGACAAACAACATATGGAGAAACAAATGCTTGTCCTAAGTTATTGGGAATAAGTACTGATTAAATTGATAAAAGCCTAAATAGTCAGATATTATAATGTGGTTTATCAGTAATTAATCTTTGGTCCCAAATCAAACAAGTACATTTAATAAGAACAAGAAAACTCCCTACCAACAGAGATAGTGGTCATCTTGGAGAAAGCAGTTTGTTTCTTTTCAGAAGCAAAGTTGTAATTTTATAGATAAAAGGATAAATTACAAGGCAAAAACCACCTCTATCTCATAACCCCCAAGATATTCAAGTCAGATACTTTCTCCTTCTTCTACTAATTATTATTATTATTATTTTAGTCTTAATTAAACAACTTTCATTCAGTTTTTTAACAACTTCTAATTAAAAATTAGTTCTAACTTTGTCAACAGCAAAGTTTCACAAACAGCGTAGATTATTTAGTGATCTTGAACATTTCTTGATTTGTTTTCACTTACTTGAAGCTTGTGTTTATATTAGGGTAAACAGGTTTCCACTTGAATGAAGAGTATGCACATGGAATAGCAAAATGATAAAGGAAAATTTATCTTTCTTGAGCATCCTCCTGTGGGACTTTTATCTATGGCTCTTGCATGATGTTTGTGGGACTACCTCTTCCACAATGTGTTTTTAGGTGTTCTTTTTCGCCTTTGCTCTCCCTTTGTACCGAAGAAAAACAAAAATGATAAAAGAAAATTTCTCTAGTGATTATTTTTTCTTCTCTGAAATAAATCAACAGATCTAGTCAATGAACCCTAATGCGAGATCTCTTTCTTTCCTTTCCTTTCCTTTTATTTTCTTGTTTTTCCTGATCATTAATTGACAGACATTTATGGACCCAAGAAATTGAAAAAAGAAAAAAAAAAAAAAAAAAGAGTTATAGGACACTAGAAATCAACAAGGTACTGACAAATCAACATGAAAACCCAAGACAAAATCACTTGGTTAGATTTTATACCAAAGAGAAGAAATCAGATCAGTCTCTTCAAATTTGCCTGATAAAAGCCTGAAAGCTTGTACTCTCTACTTAGTACTAGCCCACTGGTTATCTAGCCAAAGAGTGGGGGCCTTTTCTTTATAGTTTGTATAGATAAATTAAAGGTGGAGATTAATCGAGTCTTTTTCAATATACATTATCAAATAATTTGATGCAGAAATATATTAGTAACAGGAAAGGAATAAATAAAAAAGATTTGTCATATATATATATATATAGTAATTTGGAATTTAAAAGATGCAGGAACTGTACCTGCAACTGGAGAATTCATAAAGCTTTCCTCTTGGAGAGAAAATAATAAGTGCAACTTCTGCATCACAAAGAACTGAGAGCTCAAATGCCTTCTTAAGAAGTCCATTTCTTCTCTTTGAAAAGGTTACTTGTCTGCTTGTTGCGTTCTCTATTCTCTTCATCTGGGTCTTTCCTCTCACCATCTTTCTTTCTTTTTATATAAATCTGCAAAATAAAGAAAGATCAAGGTATACTTTAAGAGAAAGTGAAGGAAAACAGCTCAAGAAGGAAAGCAAAATGGTTGATTCTGTGTTTTCAGGAAGTGAACATTGACTCATAGAGACCTAATGTATCGAAGACTTGCTAACAACTATGCAAGACTCAGATTTAAGGTTTCCAAAAATAGAAAGAGTAATCAAAAATTTGGTCAAATTAGGAAATGCCTGACAAGAAAACTGAAACCTTTATCTGTAAGAGTAATGAAGGAGCCCAAGAAAAAAGAATTCTGTGGAATTTTTAAAGACCCAGAAAAGAAAGAATTGGAAGATCACATACAAACCCTAGAAAGATTTCTTGGCAGAAGAGGAAGAAGAAGAAGAGAGAGATTGTTTGAAGATTACCCTAGCACTTGGTGCCTATAAACCTAGAAGCATATATATACATAAAATTGAATAAAGAAAAGGAGCAATACATCAAGAACCTAATCTCTTTCTTTCTCCTTTTGGTAAATTGAGATAAAAACACAGACACCTCCCAAAAAAAGAAAACAGAGAATATGACTTAAATGGGTGGCCAAATGGCAATATCATGTGATTCCCATTATTAATCCACCCAATAAAACACACATCAGGTTGCACCAAAAGTTTGATGCCTATTCTCTTATTCCGTGACACCTGGCCTTTGAGAACTGACAACTTCCTTTTCCGGTATCCACCACGGCGGCAAAAGCCCATGTGAAGGCCAAGACAACGAACATTCTTGTCGGTTGCCAGTTCCTCCCAGACAGTTTCCCATCCTTCAAACGCTCCAAAAGGTTGCATGAAAAATCTGCGCACTCTATGGACACTTTAGCACAAAGTTCTGGTAAATGGTGAAACATAAGCAAATAAAATCTGTACCCGTACAAGGTTTAAAGCCACGTCAGTATTGTTCCGTACAGTTACATAGATCGCTAATCCAATTATATCGTGCCAGCACATCATGTCACGTGGATCTTCCTCTTTTGGTCTCTGTGTGTTGTGTGAATACCGCATCCACCTAGTCACGTGCAAGTTATATATGTATAAACCGTTGGATGACTATTTAACGACTCTGATTTTGGTGTACACGTGAGCGTGATTAATTCCGATTTTAAAACATTTATTATTTTTATACGGGTTTTTTATTAGCTGTGTTTTTGTCAGTTTATGCAGAGTGCACCACGGAGTTCCTGGACTAGCTGGTCTTTTCATGTAGAGGTTCTGTGGGGACCATTCGTGCAGTGGGGTTGGGTTACGCTGACAGTGGACACCCTTATTTTTTTATTTTCTTATTGATAATAGTGCATCCCATTTTCCAGATATTTCAATAAACCTTCGAAAACGTACTCATAAAGAATTTGAAGAGGGAATCAGATACTAAATACAATATCAAGATTCAAATTTCCAACATTTTTTATTCTAAATTTAATTAAATTTTCATTAAGTACTGAGTATATAATTTTATATTTGATCAATAAAATGATTGAAAAAAAAATTATTAAACAAATTTAAATTTATATAATTATTTATTAATGAATTAAACAACTTAAAAATTCAATAATTTAATAAAATATATTAAAATATTATCCACTGTCTCTATGTGTTTAGATTAACTTTTAAAGATTATAATAATATTTTATAAAAAATTAACTCGTACAATATTTAATTTTTAATTTTTCATGAAAAACTATTTAAACATATTTTAAAATAAAATTAATTTTATTATATGGAAGAGACAAAATTATTTTTATCTAATTATAATAATAATGACCGTTTGTAAAAACTTTTGCAACTAATTGATGAAATCAATACTTAATTAGAACTTTAATCAGTTATTAACTACCAATTAAAAAATTCATTAAATAGATTTAATTCAATTAATTAACATATCCATTAGAGATTTATCATAGTTAATTCATGTCCATTGATTAATTAATTGCATAGATGATTAATGTCCTGCCTAGAATATGCTATTTTTCAAAAAGAAAATCAGTAATTAGTAGTTAGAAAAGCCATTTGTTGACCAATCAAACTCAATTGCTAGCCTTTTCTTAACAGGACTTTTTATTTGCGAAGTTGATAGGTATGATCCCCATCCATTCTCCCTGAGGTTCTTGTAGTAATTGGATTAGCAGTTAAAGGAAACCCATTGCATTAAATCTACGTTAATGCTGATTTGAACCTTCACTTTCTTTATTTACATAACTTTAATTGTCTGATTGCTATTTTAATTAATTAATTAATTATTATTCCTAGAATATGCATTATATAAATGTATCAGAATGAAATATAAGTTCTACAAGATAGTCTGCACATAGCTAATTATATGCTACATGCCTAATTAAATCATATAAAAAAGAAAAAGACTTCACTTCCATCCCATCGTTCCTTTTGAATATGCCATTGAATTCCAAGTTTGAATACAAAAGCTCCAACCATAGAAGCAGTAAACGAGTGAATAATTTTCATAAAATATTAATTTAAATAATATATTAATTAATTAAAATTTATTTAAAAAATTATTATTAAACACGGTCAAAGTCTTTATATCCATAAAATTTTAAAAATTGATCATTAAAATATAAAAATATATTTCATTCTATGCAAACTAAAATTAGCCAAATAGTAAAAGATTTCAAAATTATAAACTTGCATATTTGAATTTTATTTTATTTTTATTTTGCATAAAATTATATGGAAATTAAGAATGAGACCATTAACGAAAGATGAGAAGGAAATTATAATGGCATTGTCTTGCAGAGTACAAGTGCTAGGTTTTAGGGTAATAAATAGGTCGCCATGATTGTGGAGCTTGTGGACAGTCCCATCTGATGGAGGGTACATTCCAGTGTGGAAAGACCAAATGGATACATGTCCTATCCATTAAACCATTAAAACATGTAATGTAAATAAGCAGTAGGGCCTTTTTTTTTTATATTTGGATCGGTTAGTGGACCAGTTTTAGCACTATCAAAATGTGTCTCGACCACGTTTTGCCCCATGGACCCTGTCTGTCTTCCAGTTCTCTCAACTCTCGACACTCCGTTCCTTACTCAGCCATGGGCTGACCATTTTGCTTTACAGGATATAGAATGGGTTTAGGAAATTGGGACCTGGAGTCTGGTGAGGGCAACCAGTGTAGGCCTTAATATTTGATCTAAGTCTAATCCGAATCCAGCCCTGCAAATGTTTGAGTAGTAGCAACTCTGCAACGAGGTCATTGTTTTATTGTGTGACAACATATTACACATTTAACTTATTTATTCAAACAATAATAAATAAATAAATAAATAAATCTATTTTTTTTAAAATACACCATATTTAATTTTATTTATTTATTTAAAAAAAAAAAAAAACTCTTCAGTAAACAATGCTTCCAAAAAAAGAAGTCAAAGCATTGGGTTTGTAATCCCCAATTAAATTGGAGATCTTTTTATAATCGAAGAAAAGGGATTTCTTCTGATCATAAAATCCCTATTTTTGTTTTCCTTATAAGATTTATCCATTTTATTTCCTTTCTCTTCAATTTTAATTTCTCTCTATTGATAATTATAGCTGAATATTGAATATTCCTTTAAAACCGCTTTCTTAATACAACTAATAGAGCATGAGTGTACAATTCTATCAAGCACGAGGTACCATTTTCACCAGCGCGTTTACGCATAACGAATTAAAAGGAGAAAATAGAAATGAAAATCAGATAAAAACAGACTAAACGGCTTTGGTGATACCGTCGAACGTGAAAAAGAAAAAAAAAGAAAAAATCAGCCAAACTGTAATCTGTATCTTCTTTTTTTTATAAAATCTCGTTTACAGCTTCTATCTCCAGATTTTCCCCTCTGTCGCTCTCTCTCGTCCTTTCTCGAAAGATTAAACGAGTCGTCGTTTGAACATCGCGGGATCATAATCTCATGGAAATGGCTTCTACTTCGTCTTCGTTAAGCGAAGAACAAAGACAAGAACAGAATCAACAAGTGGCAGTGAAAGAGAAGGAGTGCATCCACAAAACAAAGACTATACAGTTCTTGGGCCGTACTACTCCTATCGTCCTCCAAAACGACAATGGACCTTGCCCTCTTCTCGCTATCTGTAATTATCTCTCTCTTGCTTGTTCACTAGGGTTTCTCATTTTTCATATTTTTTAATTTTTCAGAAAATGAAATGAAATTTGAATACTAGGTATTTGTCTATTTCTGGTTTGATTGCGTTTCCATCAAAACAGCAAAGGCTGTTTTCATTCGTAACTTACCGAATTGTCTCAGATAAATGAATCAGGCACATTTAAAACTCTATGCATATATTGATATTGCTTTGTGCAATTGTGGTTGTTTGTCAGTAGACAAGCAAAATGTTGATTTAATCCATTTCAGCCAGGGAAAATTGTTTCTGAGAAAGTTTCAAATTTTATTTCATGTCAATTTGTACGTTAATGCAATTTGATCAATCAGTTACGGTTAAAATTGCTTGCTCACTCTGCTCGCAAATGCTGCATGTTTTTTTGGTGACAACTAAAAGTCCAGTTGCCCTTTCCATGGTTTCCGTTCCTTTTTTTTCCTTGCAACTTATTGGATTGTTGGGAAAAGAAAGCTAGCATTTGAATTCAATTGAGCATTTGTTTGCCGGAATTATATTTGTTTTGATGTGAGAAGAGATAGACTATTTTGCACTTGAATTTAGATGAATTGAATTTTCTATTGTTGATAGTCTTTACTTCACCAAGCTAGATGTTTTAGATGAAAATGATATTGTGTTGTTAGTGCTAATGCTTTTCCGGCTAAGCTGAATAATTTACTGGTGATATTTGATTGGATTCTTATTTGATAAGAATGGTGTTAATTTGAATGTTTTGTTGACTACTGAACTATATTTTGTGCCAATGACTTCATTCATCGTAGTTCCATGAAGGACTGAAAAGAAGGAAAAATGGAAAGGTTTTGCTATTACTTTTTGTGGCCCTTATGTTTTTTAAAGGTCTTATTAGTCATTGGAAAAACCAAGATTTTGAAGTTGTCTTTTGAATCTAATTTCACATGCTTCCTTTAGTATTTGGAAATATGAATTGTATTAATGGATAATATACTTGTTTTATGCTTTCTGAATCTCATTTTTTTTTTTTTTAATTTTTCATTTAATTATGCTTTATCCTAAGGCGATTTAACGAATAATGAGTTGTAATAGTTCCTTTCTTAGTTACAACCCAATACTGTCAGTCTGATGCCATCGTCACGTTATAATAGAGTTCAGTTTTTTGATTGTCTATATGTGGGTTTGCAATAGGTAATGTTCTTCTATTAAGGAACAATCTAAATCTGAGCCCAGATATAGCTGAAGTTTCGCAGGAGAAACTATTATCGCTGGTTGCAGAACGTTTGATTGATTCCAACAGTAATGTAAATGTAATAACCGACAACTGTCTTCTTGGTTGCATCGAGAAATTTTATTTTTGCTTTTGTAAGTTAATCTCTTTGCTCTCTTTATTCTGCAGAACAAAGATGCAGGCTATGTTGAAAATCAACAACAGAATATTGCTGATGCTATCGATTTGCTTCCACGTCTTGCGACTGGAATTGATGTAAATATAAAATTTAGGAGGTTGTACTCTGCCTCTCTCTACATGCGCTTCAGTGCTTCTTCCTTACTTTAATAGATGTGCATGGAATGTGCAGGATAGATGACTTCGAGTTTACTCCGGAGTGCGCCATATTTGATTTGCTTGACATCCCTTTATATCACGGTTGGATAGTTGATCCCCAAGTATGCTCTTCCTAAACTTTAAAAATAATTAGATTGAAGTTTTGCTTCCTTGTAGTGCTTTAATTGCCTCCTTGACCATTTCAAAATGTGAAATATGATTAAAGAACATCTTATAATTATGTTTTATACGCTTTTTTTATGGTTCATTTTTTATGATCATGTCAAATTCTTAGAACTGGTGGCTTTAGCCTGGCTTATTTGGGGAAGCTACGGGCAGATTCTAGGTAAATTTATTTGAACTTTTGGTGAACCAATAGCTATGACTTAAATATTTAGTTACCTTCAAAGAAGTATTCATAGGAAGTACTAGGCAGTGGTTATTGCACCCATATCTTTGGATTGTAATGTGCTTACTAGATGTCACTTTTGCAATGCGTTATTGTTTTTTATCTGTCTTCATGGTAAATTGACCTTTTGATGCTGGTGCTCGTATTTCAAGGTATAGCTAGAGGATTTAGGTGAAGGTTTCCTTTGGATGTTGACCAGCCAGGGCCCTTCCTAAATGATTTCACTAGTTCTTTGGCTTAGATGTCAACAGAAGTAGGATAATTGCTGCTGGTGTAGTTCTAGTTTTCATACAGACTTTGTCCCATTGGAAAACTCAATTGTCATTCTGGACTAGATAGATGCCATTTCATATTTTTTTTGCAAATCTCATTAATGCCTAATTTCTGTGGATCTAGCATTTCATGTTCTTATAAATTCTGCCAGTACTGCAATATTTGGGTAGTTATCCATTTGTTTATGTTGTGTTAACTTTGTTGTCTGCTTTTAACAGTTGTCTGAGAATCTTGCCATGGTGCCAATCCATGTGAAACCATGGAAAACTTTGATTTCTGTTTGGAGAACTTTTAGTTGCATTTATCAATACATGACTTATTATCTTTCCTGGTTCCTTGCTTTCACCAATTTTTTCAGAAGTTATAACCTGCTGTGTGTCTTGACTTGGATTTTAGCAATATCAGTATGGCTGATCAATTTCATTTATGGGTGTACTAGGATTATGATACTGCTAATGCTATTGGTTTAAAGTCCTACAACGCTCTTATGGGGGAGCTTGTTGCTCTGGACACAAGAAATATGGAAGGTGAAGGTAAGAATAACCCTGAGGAAGATTCTGTTGATTTTGCTGCAGCTACCACTGCAACTCTGGGTGTTCCTTCTCCTAGTCTTTCCAAAACAAGATCTTTTGATGATTCACCGCGTTCAGTCTCTGATCACCAGACATTGAGGAAAGGGGACGTGCAAGAAGAAGAAGAGCTATTGAGGGTTCTAAAATTGTCAGAGGCTGAATTGCCCACTTCAGCGGACGGTGCTGTTGTAGCTGATGTTAGTGATGGGTTTGTGCCAGCTGGTTTAGATGAACATGCATGTGCAAAGGGGGCTGTGCCTGTACATTCCATAAATATGTTGGAGGGTCATATTAGTATTGATAATGGCCATGGCATCTTGAGCAAGGAGGATAATATTCTCATGTCTCTAGGAACTATTCCTGGGGAAATGTCACTCTCTCCTTCAAAGACTGATCAGAATAACGCTGTAGAAACTCTTCCAGGGGAAATGGCATGTTCTCCCTCAAAGACTGACCATAGTATACCTCTTGATCATCAGTCAACTTGTAAAGAATCCAGAGAACATGTTTCTTCTAGTGATGTTATTGAGAACTGTAGTGTCAAGACATCGATCCAGATTGAAGATGTATTGTCTGCATCTGGTGGAAAGACTAATTTATCCCTCGATAAAGGTGGTATTGATATTTCTCGAGGAGGTGAAAAGATTGGCAGTCAATCTACTTCCATAACTGATATTCATGAACCAGCAGATATTTCAGTTAGGCATGATACAGAAGAACTATCAAGGTTATCTATGCCAAATCTAGATTCAGATTCGTCTAGTGGCAGAATTCAGAATGTAGATGTACCTGAAACATTTACTTCAAGTGTTGATGGCAGCGAGCCCATTTATGAAGGTGAAGAATGCATTTTAGATTCAGGAACTGCAGAGCCTATGTATGAAGGTGAGGTGATTCTTGCAGAGCAGGCCGATAAAACTGTGATTTCGAATGATGAAATCACACCACAACAGGGTAAGTCAGCTTTGTGTCACATGATTGGATCGATTTTATCATGGATTTCATTATTTGTCATTTAATATGTTTTTTTATTTCGAACACGTTTTCTCCTTGTTAATTCATATCAGGGGAGCTGATAAGGAGCTTCTTGAAGAACAATGCTAGTCAATTGACATTTTATGGGTATGTTGACCTATTTGGCTATAGAATGTCCTGATTTGCTTTTTTCTAGAATCCCTTCTTCCAGTCTTTTTGTTCCATACAGTGAAATTTCTGAGCAGTTGGATTTCATGATCTTTTGTGCTGGGTGCACATATAATTCCTTTCTCTTTTCAGCCTCTTTTGCTTGCAGGATGGGCTCAAAGAACGTGAGCTGTGTGTTTTTTTTCGTAACAATCACTTCAGCACAATGTTTAAGGTTAGTTATGAGCCTGCATGGACAGCATAGACATTTGCATTATAGCTGCAAACATTTTGGATCTGATTTGCCAATTATTTTGTTCTTTCCAATTTGTTACTAAGTTCTTGTTCAGTTTCTCAGTTTCTGAACTTTGATTATATAATATATTTACTCATTTCTTTTACAGTATGATGGCGAACTTTATCTTTTGGCTACAGACCAGGGTTACTTAAATCAGCCCGATTTGGTGTGGGAGAAACTAAATGAGGTAAGGCTGTCTAGTACTTCTTCTTTTTGAGGGATATGCGTCTAATGCCGGTCGCTGACCATATTTTTCATCAAAATCAGAATTATAGACATTTTTTTTGTTCTGCAATCACTCAAAGCAAAATAATAGAGGCATAAAATGAACTATTTAAGGCAGTTCAGCAAATTGCCTACTCCACATCCAACAAAATCAATGGAAATTTTGCAAAATCATGTCCTCTCACTAAAAAAAATCCAAAACCTGTTGTACCATGAATGCTTTTATTCTCTCTTTTGAACTCTATCACTCTCTTACACCCTCACAAATTCTGCTAATTTTTTATGAAAATGTACTCACTTTAGTATTTTGCCACTCTACAAGGGGTTCATCTTGTAGGATAAATTTTGTTTCCATATCCAACAAGGGGATCAAGTTACTTTGCAAATCAAGCCATATTACCCCTAACAACAACCTCATGGATGGACCAAAAATAGGTTACAATATAGAATTGTATTTATAGTTGTTGAGAACATTAAGGCATGTGAGTTGGACATGATTATTGTCGTCATTTGGGTTTATTTCTGATCTCCAAATAGAAAATTAAAATAAGCAGCAGCATTGAAATCTCAAACCTTCAAAATTGTTACACTTAATTACTCTAACTTTTTAAAGGTATTCCTTCGAGGCCTAGCTTGTGAAGTTTCATACCCCAATTCAACTTCATTTTTTCAGGTTAATGGGGATACCTTGTTCATGACTGGCAACTTCAAGGAATTCAAGGTGGAAAATCATTCAAATGAGACATGGGATGAGCACAATGCTATGGCCAGTACTGCTGTATGTTGTTCTTTTTGGCTCCAGAACATATTTGAACTTTAATAATCTTTACGTTGAATATAACTTATTTTGAATTTTTTATTTCTCAGGACTATATTGCCAGCATTGATAGTGCAGCACAAGCGGGTTTGGATATAAAGTATTGTTCTGACTTGCTATTGATGTACAAGTTTAATTCTACGCTCATAGCATATAGTCTAGAAGACCATCGCTAATTTTTAACTTCTGCATTTAGGTTTTCGATTTTGGTCTTACTCTGACCATAGTTTGCCTCAGGTTATAATCAAAATTTTACATTCATAAATACATTCAGTCTAGAACACCATTACTAATTTTTAACACACTGCATGTAGCTCTGTGCAGTTTTCGTTGTACTCTGACCATAGTTTGCGCTAAGCTACAGTCTAAGTTTACATTCATAAATCCATTTTTGTGGCAGTTCTGATCTGCAACTAGCGATAGCTTTGCAACAACAGGAGTTTGAGCAGCAACCACCACAGCGCAATAACTCGCAGCAACCTTCAGTTACTGGCAGTTCAAGGCTGGTTACAGGTCCCCAGGTAGGCCGATAAACATTAGTGGCGTTGGGCTTGGATATTTTGATAATTTGCTAATGCTCGAAATGATCAGTAGTGCTGTTAATTATTCACTCTGTTGGTCAACAAGCTAACATGAGTTACACCTTGCACTGATCTCATGGAAATTTAAAGAAAAATAAATATCTAATGTGTGTTTGCATATACAAATTATGTGAATGTCTAGCAAAGTAACAATTTCTATAAAATGTAATTTCAACTTTATAGTGATTCATTGAAAGAGGCTTAACATTTTAATTTGAAGTCACATGACCAATAAATAATTTAAGAATGCTTAAGATTAATATTCAGGCATTGTATGCTCGGGTTAGATGTTGATTTTCGTCATTGTTTATGACTCACTAGCTTGATTCCCCAGAGGGGAGAATTTGAATTTAAAGTGATTGCTAACCGAAAAAAAGAAAATACTTCTAATGAGAAACGGAATCTTTGCAGGTGCCAAGGGGCGGTGGGAAATATTCATCTTCATCTTCCAGGGCAGAGGCAAAATCAAAGGATAAATGTACCGTGATGTGAGTTTTGCTTTGGGGCGTGATGGAAGTCTGCACTGTAAATGGTTTGTATCTGGGCTTCGTTTTGTTTATGACATTTAATAAACTTAGGGAAAAAATACATGTTTATTTAGATAAAAGGTTTTTCGATTGTAAAAAGTATATAGCACTCATATTGCTAGACCTTGATGCCCCAAAATTTTCTTCTTTTCCTCATACCTATGTAATTTTGCATTAATCGTTTTTGGGTAGATAGATAGATAGATAGATAGAGGTCCTTTTACTTTCAGTTAGAAAGTGGAGCAACAATAAGTCCATTTAAGTGATGAAGTGCCATTCATGGGTAGGTCCATTTAGAGGGCCATATATAGAGGGAGAGGGGGGCCTGTGACTGATTCTTTTCTATAAGCATATATATATCCATGCATTTTTTTCACCCGGGTGTAGAATTATCATGTGAACAAAGCCAGCCACCGCACGCCTTAAAAGTTATGGCAATGTCGTTTTCCAATTGCTGCTTTGATGATGATGTTGATGTCTCTTAACAAATCGACAATAGCAGTTCTGGATTCAATTTTGGAAGAAAAAGGAGCTCTCTTCTTGCTATTATGTCATCAAATTCCTAACATTGAACACGAGCGTTATCTAGTCATCGGACCTCACTTCAAAAACCTTTCGGCTATTGTTTTTTATCACTTTTTTGTTTTCTTTTTTTTTTTTTTTTTTTTTTTTTTTTTTTTTTTTGATTGTTAATATAATCCAAAAATCAATCACTATGCGTTAAAAATATGATATTGACTAGCAAGAAAACCAAAGTCTTCCTGATCCATCATCATTATCATTCAGTTCTACGTTAAGAGTTGAACTCCTCAAAGTGCGAACGGCAAACGTCTTTTTGTCGTTTTTTTTAACAACTGTGACTATAATTTAGCAAGTGGCGAAGGAAATGTGAAACGTGTCGTAATGCTACCTGCTGCTGACTTGAACGTGAAACCCCATTTTAAGTTTGGTTGCTTAAACACAACAATTAGCACTGAAGTCAAAGGTTTGCTATTAATTTCTTGTCAGTGTGCCTCCAACTCTAACCGACGGATGGTGAATAAGATCTAGACAGAACCGGCAAATGAATCAATTGTTTTATGTTCTAAATTGGGCAATTAGGCCTAAAAACTTATTAATTCATAAGCATTTTTAAATAATCTGGTTTGGTGCTCTCGTGAGTGAATAGAGCAGAGGAGAAATAAAAAAAAAAAAAAAAAATGGTAGAGAAGAAGAAGTGAGACTGAGTGGGGTTATGAAAACGACTCAACCTTCTCTGTCTACGTATTTTTATCTATTTTATTTATTTAGTAATTATGATTTATTTATATTAAGAAAAGAGAAGGGATAAAAAAAAAAAAAAACTCGGAAGGGACCACACTAGGGCTGTCCCAATCTTAAGGTAATGGAAAGAAGACAAAGTTACAGCTGTGACGGTGACCCCACCTCCACCTCTACCTCTACTCCAACGACAATGCTCCTCTTTTTCTTGGAAATTACGTTATTTATTCATCTGTTTTGGCTTAATTCATTACATTTGTCTGTTAAGTTCTTCACAGACAACGGCGTTATTACGGTTGCCTGAACTATATTACCAAATCTTTATCAACAGTGGTCAGTGTGTGTGTATATAGATATAATAACTGAGAAACGTGATCAGCTTTGATTCTACAAGAAAGGAAGAAAAGGAGCTATTACAGAAGTGAAAAAGAAGAAAGAAAAGAAAAACATCTCTTTTATAGAATAGCTTCAAGTTATGAAATTCTTTCTGCAACTTGAAAATTAATACACATTTTCTTTAATAATAGAGAAAAATAATCAAATTTAAAAAATATTTACATAGATTACATCTATTCTGATTAATTTAAGAATTAATTTTTCCTCTCTCAACTAAAAATCTCTGGAAAGTTGACAAAGTAAGACATAGTAGGTTGCATTTATTTAATATTTTTTGGTCGAAATTAAAAAAAAAAAAAAAAAAAAATTATCCATGAGAAGCAAGTTTTCATAGCAGTCGTTCATTAATTGTGAATGTGACTAATCAAACGGTTGAAATTATACCATCATAAGGTCATATTCATGCATCCTTGTTGTTATTAAACTAGCGACCAGTGGACCCCAAGAAAGGCTTTACCGACAAATAAAATATACGGTGATGATTATTATTTTAATTTTTTTTTTCTTTTTCATTTGATATTTATATACAATCCAAAGTATGCATCGTCGAACGCAGCACAGTCCCATGGAAGATAACAAAGGTTTTGGTCTACCATAAAAAGGGTTGGTGGTTAGTCATTTGTGTCTTTCTTAACAAATAGGTTTGTTACATTTTCTTATGTAGTAATAATAAAAAAATAAAAAAGAGAGGGAGGAACAGAAAAAGAATGTGAAATGACAGCTCAACCCCTCTCTAGCCGACTTTCTAAAATAACAAATTTTAATACAAGAAATAGTTAAAAAAAGGTTGGTGATTAATAATGCCTTTGCCTTTATTTTTTCTTCTTTAGTGGCGCACCCTATTTGGTTGGAACATTGTCTCTTCTAAGTTTCTTTTTCTTTTTTCTTTTTTCTTTTTAATATCATTTCCTCGTAATTCTCTGCCCTACACACTCCATTTTCTTATGAAGTACTCTTTTATTTCCATTGAGCAAAAAGGTTACCCATCAATGGACTAACCATTATTTTGCAGATTTTCCCCATGATTGACTACCAAATTGGAAGAGAATATCATTTCGAAATAATAGGAGACACCATTCTTTTTATAAAAATTTATTTTAATTTTTTTTTTAACATTAGGTATTTGGTTAATTTTCAAATTGCAGTAATGAATTGTATCTAATCATGTCTAAAACATGTATTCAATCGAAATGTTTAGGGGGGGTTTAAATCAACCAATATTAGAATGTCTTTTTTAAAATTAAAATCTCATGTCTAAATTTGATTAAATAAGTTTAGAAATCAAATTGAGATTTATTTTTTTAAATTAAAAGAAGATAAAATGTCATTTGTAGCTATTAAAACTTTTTTATAATGAGCTTGAAAAACATTAATTTTAATTGCCTTAAGAACAAGTAAAAAGGGTATATATCTGTATACAAACAAGACAACACAAAAGAATATAATGGAAGAAGATCCACCAAGTGGGTGCTTGGCAATTCCAACATTTTGCCCCCTTATCTGATGTGAACAAGTTAAAATAATAAATAATAAATAATAATAATAAAAATTTTGGTTTTGGGATTAGAAAGATACTTGGCAGCAACAGATAGAGACCTATTACCCTAAAAGTTAAGTTTTTCATAACTTTGCTCATCCAAAATGAAATTGATCTTTTGCTAAATGTCAGCAAAACTTTAAACAGTCATTGCCAAGTGAGAGGAAGGTCCAATTCATTCATGAAAAAAAGGTATTTCAGTTTCCAAATCAGTGCTTTAATTAAACTTTTAGTTAGGACTTCAAATAATTAAGATGTACATAAGAATCCAAATCTTCTGATAACCCAATAATAATATTACCACCTAATCCAATTTCTCTTCTACAATTAATTAATTAATTGTTACCTAATTAATTTTGTTATCAAAAAGAAATCCAAGAAATAGAATTAAAAAAGAAGGAAAAAGCAATCAAATTTGTCAGGCCACCAGAAGCAGCTTTATCTGTAATATCTTTCTCTCTTCCAACCCTTTCATAGTAATGATTCCATAGCTGATAACACCTTCCTCTCTCTCATCTTCTCTTTTCTCAAAGACTTAACGTTCTCTCTATTATAAATCCACCCCAGCATAATCTCTCTCTCCTATTCCATGCTTGTTCATCTTTATAGCTTTCTCTGTATATGTTAACTTCTGCAACATATCAGAAGTGGTGCAGAAAGTTTTGTGTCTCAGATCCCAATATACTCGCCCCCTCCCCACTCTTTCTCTCTCTTCTTACACCACTAACAAGAAAGCACTGTTCTTTCTCTCTTACAGTACCCATTAATCACTGTATATCACTCTGTAACACAAAGGTCTTCCTTGTGGTCCTAAAAACCCTCTCTGCATACCTATTTTTACTTTCCTTATAATAATTACCTCTTTGTTTTTGTTACTTTGCTTCCTTTCTCTATCTCTCTTTCTATATATACAAACACAAAACAAATATTCTTTTAGTGTTAAACTGCTAATATACAAATGCAAGAGCCAAACTTGGGCATGATGGGCACTGGTAGTGGGGGTGCACTTGGTGGTTTAAGCAGTGGAGGAGAAGTGTCTGTGTCGATTTCCGGTGACCAGACTCGCCAACTTAAGGCAGATATAGCCACCCATCCTCTTTATGAACAGTTATTGGCAGCCCATGTATCTTGTCTTCGTGTAGCAACACCGATTGATCAGTTACCTCTTATAGATGCTCAGCTATCGCAATCTCACCATCTTCTTAGGTCTTATGCTTCACAACATAACCAACATGGTCATTCTCTCTCTTCTCATGAGAGGCAAGAGCTTGACAACTTTTTGGTGGGTTTCTTGTTCTTGTTGTTATCTAATACCCATATTTTGTTCTTCTTTACCTTTTTTTTTTTTTTTTGGTTTGTTTTCTTGCTTGTGGGTTTTGAGATTTTTCTTGTTTGCTATATTCTTGGGGTTATGATGAATGGATTTGCTTTGCAGGCACAGTATTTGATAGTACTGTGTAGTTTCAAGGACCAACTTCAACAGCATGTCAGAGTCCACGCAGTTGAAGCCGTCATGGCTTGCCGGGAAATTGAGAACACCTTGCAAGCTCTAACTGGTCTGTCGTTCTCCTTGTCTCCTCTTCATATTGTCATCACTTTCTATCCGTAATTATATTGATCATTTCTATCATAAAATTGATCATTATATACACATATTAATCAATGAAGTGCTCAATAATTCTCCCAAGGAAACATAAACAATTTTTCCCAAGTAATTCTTGTGCTTGTTTGGGACATGCACAAATTATAAAATGCAACCTAATCAATGAAGTTTTAATCTTTGAATTTGTATGTTTTAGTGTTGATGAATGATGGGTTTGGTAGGCAGAAGGATAAGAATATTTTTCCAGTTTGGGGGTTTCTGGTATACAAGTTTGAGAATAATATCCTTGCATACAGGAGGTGGATGCAATGCAATAGCAAATGGGTGCCTACCAATTGATAAAAAAAAAAAAAAAAAAAGTCAGATTAGTAATATACTAATTTATAGTTGGAGGGTTGTTAGTTAGTTCGGTGGAGGGTATCTCCACCTCCACCATCACCACCATCACTGGCCCCAACAACTGAGATAAGGTTGCATTAGAATATTTGGATTCAAGATTTTTTCTTTTTATATATCCTTGTAAAAATAATGCATCAACCTTGGACTTGGTTAACTTCTCCATTTTCAAGTTTAGTTAGCCGCAAATCTTAAGGGTTAGTGCAAGGAGATTAAGTTGCTGTCACTTGAAATTGTACTTGTAGAGGGCTAACGCGTCCTGCCGACTGCTTAGCCATTCATAGGATTTGGCAAGCCCTGAGGAGCAATTTGTGTATTGCCCACATGCCTGTGTTAAAATTGTTAGGAATTAATGCATGATCCCTAAAATTCTGAGCACTTTTGTATCAGTCCTGCCTGCCATAGGAAATAGCACCAAGCTTAAACAATGCAAGAATTTATGGCTACATAAATATAGGCAGTGGATGTCAAACATATAGGAATAGTAGGTTGAATCAAAGAGATGAGCATTAATATTGCTAGCTGTTGATGTTCATGTTAAAAATGAAACGTTGCTCTAGACAAAAAGGCCAAAGATGGCATCTTGGAAGATAATGTAATGGTTTCTTGAACAGGGAGAGTGAGTGATAAGAGAATATGGAAGTATCTTCTTCTTCTTCTTGTCTACCTAGATAAGCATAACTAGGAAAAGGAGCTTGTAAGAATAATAATTATATAAGTTAAGGTCGTCGTAGGTTCTTGAGAGTTAGAAGGATCTGATGTTTAAACTAGGTTAGCTTTTCAGAAAGAGGACTTGGAAGAATGACTGAAATTGTTCATTAATGTAAACAAGAACTTGATACATATTTAGGTTTTTGTTTTTTATATATATATATGGAAATATTTAGGTATGGTTATAACTTAAAAGCTTTATCGGTTGCTTATGATATGATTCTTGGATAGGTCATCGTATAAGTTTCTGAAATTCAGAAAATGAATTCAACTTCCATTAAGTATTTCAAACACTGAAAGATACCAAAACATTATTGCAAAAGATTGTGAAACAGATGAAGCTCTTGTAAACAGTGTACATGGCGAGTAGTAAGCCATTTTTTTTTTTTTTTAATAAAAAAAGGTAATCATACCCCTAAACAATCAAACAGATAGAACTCCCTATTCATGAATAAAAATATAATCCAAAACTTCTTTATAATTTTTTATATTATATATAAATTTAAGCCATCATTTTGATCTTCCTAAGTCAGTCCATAGTCGAACAGTCTGACCAGGTTTTCCTATAAAAGACTATATATCCAATTGATTTGAGCATAATAGGAAATTGAACTTTGTGAAGTAGCTCTTAAATTACAATCTATGTACTGAACGCAAATTTCTAAATTTATATTAACATCTTGTTTATATAATTTTTTAAATTGGAGCATATATAAAATTTAGGGTTATAAATGAGCCAAAATCATTCATATTTTACTCGACGAGATTAAAAAAAATTATAAATTATAAATGAACCCAGTTGAAATTTAAATATAAATTTATCGAGTGAGCTCAAACTCTTCAAAGCCGTGATAATTGAGATGAAGAATCTATTTCTTCTAGTCTCCACTCCTTTTCATTAACAGGCCTGATCATATCTTAGGCTTCCAGGCTAGCCAGTGGAAGCTCAAATTTCCTTCGTTACAGGCCCAAGTTGTCAATTCAATAGGGAAGTTCTCTGTCTAGCAGGGAAAACTTTTCCGCTCAATAGAGAAACTTTTCCGTCACCAAACCAAGAGAAGACTGTTTTGTCTATTGTTTAAAAGTGTAACATGTATATGTTTCAGGAGTAAGTCTAGGAGAAGGAACAGGAGCAACAATGTCTGACGATGAGGATGATCTGCAAATGGATTTCTCTTTAGATCAACCAAGTGTTGATGGGCATGACCTCATGGGATTTGGTCCCCTGATTCCAACAGAATCTGAAAGGTCCTTAATGGAGCGAGTTAGACAAGAATTGAAGATTGAATTAAAACAGGTAATTTCGAACTGGCCAACGAGGTGTGATATGAGAAAATAAAGATTACAGAGAGTGGATGGTCTCGGTCTCAAAACTAATGAGCTTGCTTTTTGCAGGGTTTTAAATCAAGAATTGAAGATGTGAGGGAGGAAATCTTGAGAAAAAGAAGGGCTGGAAAACTTCCAGGAGATACAACCACAGTCCTTAAAAATTGGTGGCAGCAACACTCCAAGTGGCCTTACCCAACCGTAAGCACTCATCCAAATTCACCATTCATAATTTTATTTTTCCTTCTTTCTGTAGTAACTTGATTAAGAAAAAAATTTATACGTGACAAATGCAGGAAGATGACAAGGCAAAACTGGTGGAGGAGACAGGGTTGCAACTAAAGCAGATCAACAATTGGTTCATCAATCAAAGGAAGAGAAATTGGCACAGCAATTCTCAATCCGTGACATCCTTGAAGTCCAAGCGCAAAAGGTAGACAGACGAAGAATCCCAATTTAATGTCGATATAACTGTCCTGCCATGTTTGGGGTATATACTGCATTACTTGCTAACAACCAGTAGGAGTGTAACAGATGAACTTGATATAGCTTACACATAAGCTTTTTAATTAGATTTATATACCCTTAACAGGGTATAGATATCATCTCTCATTTTACTGCTGCTCTGTATTCTCTATTTTCACTAATATATATATGGCTTTTTGCTCCATTTTAAATTTTTTGTTTCCGCTTTGAAAGAATTATGAGCAGGGAGAAAGAGAGAGAGAGATGAGTGTCCCAATGTAAGTTTGTTTTTCAATTTGAAATGAAACGGGAAAAATGAAAAAAATAATATCAATGCATTTCTTTTTCAGCAAACAGGCGGAAGGAATTAGGAATGAACAACAATGTTGTCTTGCCTCCCATTTTTGAAATTCTTGTATATTTTTTCTGGTTGGCTAACATTTAGTGCAAAAGCTAAAACAGAGATAAACGATTCTTCATTTACGTGGGGGAAGAAACCCAAAGAAGTGGGACAAGAGAGACCAAATTAAAACCCAAAGGCAAATCTGCATTCGACACACCCACTTCTTACAAAAGTGCCCGAAAAGAATCAATAAGCATAAAGTTTTCATTATATGTCAAGAAAGAAAAATTAATTATTCTACCACTATCACTATTTATGACCTCTGTGCAATAATGCTTCCCTTGCCCTATAAAAAATTCCTCTCTTCCGTCGCAAATTAAGCTGATCAATTTTTCCAAACTCACGTTTCATTGTTTACAGTCTAGAGAATGTAATTTTTCTTGTCCCACAAAGGAAAGAAACTTTTTCCTCCATATAGGAATTAGAAGACCATCCACCTATACTAATAACATGCTATTCGACCAATCAAATATTGGTTGAAGTAATGGTAAATAATTTCAATTTTCGTAAGAATAATGACAATATGAGAGTTAGTTTGGTCCTCAGTCCAGTTAGTATCTGCCCACTCTCATTCTTCCCAATGGCTAATTAATTATTAAGTAGCTAGCATTGTTTAATTGTCTCACTAATAATTAACTGTATGGCTTGTACAGATATGTTAGAAAAATGTGAAAATTCAAGATAATATAATTACACCATACAAATAATTATAAAAAAAAACCCTGCACTCTTTTTTTTTGAAAATAATAAAAAATTTATGAATTTACGAAAAAAATGTTTCTCAGTTTTATGGGGTGAGAATGCATTACACTTTAGGCATTAAATAACTTTTTCACATAACTAATATCATAAACAGAAATCATATATTCATAAAGAATACCGTTTCAAACGACAATGGCACCTTTGAGTTCAATAGATAACTTTTAAGAGAATTAATACGAATTTTAAATAGAGATAGCCATAAAAAATACACCATCATATACGTTTTTAATTATAAATGGGACTTATCCACGCAAAAGCCTTCATACACACTTCTTTAATGTTCTGGATTCCCTCGCAGCAAAATATTGATTATTTGTAATTCTCTTATACCAAACCCCAATTTCAATTTCAGCTCATAAACTCCATTATGATCATGGCATCCTCACAAATGTAACTAAACACCTTCACTTCTCAAATTTCAACACAAACTCAATCCCAAACCATACCAGTAACCATATTAAGATCCTAGGAAGTGCAACAATATCACAGGTTCAATTCAAATCACTGATCCATCACCAACAACAACACTTATCAATGCAAACCAAGCTCAAGCTGGTCGTGCCATTTTCTCTTCCCCTATTCGTCTCTTTGACCCCTTAACTCAAACCTCTGTTTCTATCAACACCACCTTCTCCTTTCATTTGACCACCCAAAATGGTAAAACTTATGGGGGCGACGGATTGGCGTTTGTGATTGTCCCAGATGAGTTTACAGTAGGGAGACAAGGTCCATGGCTAGGTATTCTTAACGATGCATGTTCCCATGACAAGGTTTTCGCATTTGAGTTTGACACTGCTGTTAATCCAGAAGTAGGTGACTTTAGTAACAATCACAGTGGCTTAAATCTTGGAACCATTGTTTCTTTCAAGGTTGCCAACTTATCATCTTATAAGGTTTCTCTTCATGATCAATCAGTTTATAGAGCATGGATTTTATATGACGGTCATAAAAGATGGATTGATGTTTATTTTGGATTAGATGGTGACCCAATTCCTTCGAAACCCATTTTATCATCTTCACTTAATCTTTTTCCTTTCTTAAATGAGTATATGTTCGTGGGTTTCTCTGCTTCCTCTGAAAATTCATCACAGATACACAATATACTCTCTTGAAACTTCTCGTTTACAATTCAAGCTTTTCTTCATTTCCCTTCAAAGCAAATCTGTCGAAAAATGATTGCAAGACAAGTTTCTAAAATTTTTAGTTCTAGCTATTCAGATCATCATCCGACTAGTTTCTTGATTTACCTTTGCCTTCTTGGGCATTTTACTGTCTCTTTTATCAGTTTTTATTGCAACAGCAAGCTCACGCGCCAAAGTGATCAAAGCCCATTATTTTTTGGCTTTTCCTCTGAAGAAGCAAAGATCGGTCCCTCCAAATGTACCTCGTAATTTACCTTTATGGAAATATGTAGAGCTACACGTCGTTTTAGCGAAGAAGAAGTGTTGGGTATGGACTCAAGTTGGGTTCTGTATAGAGGAACTCTGCCTAATGGACGCGGTGTTACCTTAAAGCGGTTCTCAACAGAGTTTCTGAAGTCAACTCGCTTTGATTGGAACCGAATTTTAAAAAGAATATCTACATTTACTAGTAATTATCATCCGAATTTAGCTTCTATTCGAGGATGGAGTTGGGATAATAGAGAGATGATTCTCGTGTATGTTTGATTATTTTCCAAACGGTAGCATTGATAAATGGTTCTGTGTTCTTTCTTGGACACGAAGACTTGAGCTTATTAGAGATATTGCTAAGGCACTAAGTTTCCTTCACTCCAAAGACATAACTCATCAAAATCTAAGAATAAGCAGTGTATTTCTTGACGTTAATTATGGAACCGTTCTTGGCGATTATGGACTCATGCATCTTCAGGGCGAGACGGCTAGCTGGTTAGAAATCTGATGTTTTAGGATTTGGAATGTTGGTTTTGGAATTTTTGCGGGGAAAACAACAGTAATATTAAGGAGTGAAAATGGAGATGATGAAAAAGAAGAGATGGATTTGTTAGGTTTTGCATGGGGCATGCTTGAGAGAGGAGAGAAATTAGAGAAGGTGGTGGATGAGAGGATTATGAGGTCTTGTGTTGACATGGAAGGAGCTGTTAGAGTTGTTAAAATTGGATTAAGTTGCAGTTTGAGTGAAAATCAATGGAAGATGTTGTCCTTTACTTGTCTAATATACATAAGCAGGTCCCTAAGCTGCCTCCGATTAGACGAGCTGAATTGTTGCCCGGAAAGAAAGCTGCAGGGGATTCATTGTGAATTTGTAAATTGTAATTGCTTGTGTTGGTACTTGAATTACAAAATCATAATCACTATTCATGTCCTTATTTTCATTTTATTTTTTTATTTATTTCGAATTTAGATGTAAAAAAATTGACAGTTCCACTTAGATCATTCTACGTCAACTATTTCATTCTGAAAATATACACAGTGGATATGAAGATTTTCGAGTTTGAGTTATTTATTTATTTAGTATTAGCTTATATCCATGAATTAAAATCTGTTACCAAAGTCCTGTCCTAGCAAAGACAGTCAGAGAGTGACAGCAAACTAGGTTGCATTTTGAGGGCAGTTGACGCTTCAAGAAGCGAATTAAATTTTGTTATTCGCCGCCGGCAACCGGCGAAACCAACCACCACGTAATTTTTTTATTATTTTATTTCTCTCAAGACGAGTCTTTGACGAAGAAAAAGAGTTGATTTCAAGAAAAAGTAAAAAAAAGAAGAAGAAGAACTAGAAATCGTAGAAAATTCCTTCCATGGAAGTCACACGCAACATCGAGCTTTCTAGGCAGCCAAACTGTCCCGGCAGAGTCTCTTCTCTCATTGGCCTGTTCTCGGTCCACTCTTTCTTCTCTCTGCGTATCGATTGTGACTTGTGTTGCTATATCGTACTGTTGAATAGATTAATACTGATTTTAATAATGGAAGCTATGAATTCTCCGCGTTCTGCTTTCGCTTATAACTACTCGTTCAACAATCTCTTCATTTTTTCAATTTATATAATTCTATATCCATATTATAATATCCGTGTTCACATTGTCAAGTTCACCATTTTCCTTGTTGAAATCCTACTTTCTTTTACTCATTCAAATCTTTCTTCTGATTCTTTCTTGTTTTATACCCCACGATTCTCTTTCCCTTCAAAACTTCATTCTCGTCGTATCTTTTGTTCTTTCTCAATCTTTTCTGTAAAGGTTTTGGGCCATTTCTTCTATTTAGTGCCAGTGCCAGTGCCAGTTATTCCTTTGTTTCCCACCGCCGGCTTGATTTAATGTTTATATGAACCGGGTATTTGTCAAATTTTTGATTTAGAGACACTTTTATATCTGCCCATTCATCAAGAGAAGTCCCATTTATCATGGCTCAGGAAGCTATTGATCATTCATTCTCGTTTGGTGGCTCGCATCACATGCAGACCCAGGAACAATTGCCATTCAAGACCAATCAAGGGTCTATGAAAGTCTTGCTTTTGCATGGTAATTTAGATATATGGGTTAAGGAGGCTAAAAACCTTCCTAACATGGATATGTTTCATAAAACCTTGGGGGACATGTTCTCGAAATTTCCTGTGAAGGTTAGCCGTAAAATTGAAGGGCATGTAGGCAATACGATAACTAGCGACCCATATGTCACCATTTCAGTAGCTGGTGCTGTAGTTGGGAGGACTTTTGTGATTAGTAATAATGAGAATCCAATATGGAAACAACACTTTAATGTTCCTGTTGCACATTATGCTGCAGAGGTACATTTTGTTGTCAAAGACAGTGATGTTGTTGGTTCACAGATTATGGGTGCCGTTGGAATCTCAGTAGAGCAGATATGCACTGGCAAGAAAATTGAGGGCACTTTCCCAATTATTGGTGCCAATGGTAAGCCCTGCAAGGCTGGAGCTGAATTGAGCTTATCGATTCAGTTTACCCCAGTGGAGCAAATGGCAATCTATAAGCATGGAGTTGGTTCTGGTCCTGATTACAATGGGGTTCAAGGGACATACTTTCCTCTTAGGAAAGGAGGTAAAGTTAATCTTTATCAAGACGCTCATGTTCATGATGGTTGCCTTCCTGATTTGAAGCTTGATGGTCATGTTCAGTATGAGCATAGGAGTTGCTGGCTGGACATTTTTAATGCTATCAGTCAGGCCCGGCGCTTGATTTACATTACTGGGTGGTCTGTGTATCATATGGTTAGATTAGTTCGTGATGGTCAGGATGGAATGGGTTGTACATTGGGAGATCTTCTCAAAAACAAATCTCAGGAAGGCGTGAGAGTGCTGGTTCTTGTATGGGATGATCCTACTTCTAGGAGTATTTTGGGATATAAAACGGTAATAAACTCAAGAACTTATTTTAATAGATAATGCAATTTGTTGAAAACACCATTTGGACTTTGGGTTGGATTTTCTTGACAAATTTAATTTTGTGGTTCTGTTTGAAACTTCGACTTGAATTTGGTAGTAGGAATATATATTTCCTTGTTGAAAGACTTTTTATGCAGGATTGATGTTCCAATTCAAGGTTTGGCTTAATGTTGGAGAGCATGCAACAATTGCTTTTTCAGGTTTGATCTTTGCCGTCCAATTCAAAGGGGGAAGATATAGTATATAGTTTATATCTATCAGAGTGCTTTTTGGTGCTTTCGTGGAAAATATGCAATCAAGCAATGTGGCTCTAAAAGTACACCAATTATTGTTTTTTTCTGAGTTGCATTATATTCTCTAAATTTAAAATCTAGTTGCTAAGTTCTATAGATGATTGACATCATATTTTCTCTGGAGTACCAAATGTAAATTGTCCAGGCATTGCTTGTTTGCTAGTATTTATGAAGGACAATTGCACATATAAAGATTTCTTTTATCATGCTGTGATGGATCAATTCAATGAATAATTTAGCAAATCCTGTTCATTTTCCTGTTTTCTCTAGTGTAATGTGATGGAGATCTACCACATAGACCCATTATGGAAACCTGTCAAATTAACAATATGGAATAACTTTTGTTTTTCATATGATATGCTTGTGTGATGAATTTGTATGACCACAACTAACTGACTTGGATACATACTAGCAAATTGAGTTCTCGTTATCTTACATACTTAAAAATAGAACTACTTATAGTTTCCATTTTCTCATGTATTGATTCAATTCTATGATATCTAGGAGGGGATTATGAATACCAGTGATGAGGAAACTCGCCGATTTTTCAAGCATTCTTCAGTGCAAGTGTTGCTCTGTCCTCGATCTGCTGGAAAAGGAAGTTTTATGAAAAAGCAGGTTGGATATAAATAGCCACCATATATCTCTTTATGTTCGACATTTTATTTGTTTCATCGTATTGGTGAAAGATTTTAGGGACAACAAACTTGTTTATGTCTATTGTTGTGAATTTAGAACTTTTCACTTTTTTTTAGAGGAAAAACTTTTCATTTTTATCTTCTCAATTAAGCTGCTGTATATATGACAAAATTGAAATAGAAGAAATCTACAGGGGAGAGTAGGAGTACATACATTTCTGCAGATATCTGATATCGCCAGTTCTTTGGACAGTCTCTTCTTCTGACAAAATCTTATGAGTCACTGTAAATTTTCTAACTGTAAACACTATTATCTTTCAATTTGTTTCCTACTATAAAAGACACTGAATTCCAGGAAAAAAGTGCACCTTTACATTGTTGAAACCTGAAGCATCATTGCTCAAACCTGATCTAGTACACTTTTTACAATGGGCTTTCGATGTACTTCAGCTGAAAAATGAACATTTCTTTGTTGAAGTGTTTCCTCTTCCTCTTCCTGGTGAAGGTGTCACTTTTCTACAGAATAGTGGCAATTCTCCTTGCATTCATTCCATTCCCCTAGAATAAAATCACACATTATATACACAAATACAGTTATATGTGTGCATCTCATATGTATGTGTGAGCTGGATATACTATGTTCTAGATGCTACCTTCTCTGAACATCTGTTCTTTTGATTTTTGTTTATCAGGAAGTGGGAACAATCTATACCCATCATCAGAAAACAGTGATAGTGGATGCTGATGCTGGTCACCATAGAAGAAAGATCATAGCTTTTATTGGAGGCCTTGATTTATGCAGGGGCCGATATGATACTCCACAGCATCCTCTTTTTAGGACCTTGGAAACAGTGCACAAAGACGACTATCATAACCCTACTTTCACGGTAATTAGCCCTTCTTCGGTTTTAATTTCCTTGATCTGGACAAGGAAATCTTTTATCGTTCTTTATTCACACTTAAATATCTAGCTAGGTTGATGCATGTTTAAACAATTCTGCCAAGCTCTCTGCATCCATCACATATTATTGAAGATTTATTTGGGTTGCATGTCCTTAAGCTAGAAGGCACAGACGATATTAATTTTCAAAATTGTTTCCATCAATGTTTTTACTACCCAATTATTCAGGTTCTCTTATTACAATATGCATAAGCTACGAATAAGGAATCTATTATAAAATCTCTAACCTGTCTCTGTTGTCAATAACCAGGAAACTGGTGTTGGTTGTCCAAGAGAACCGTGGCATGATTTGCACTCCAAAATTGATGGTCCGGCAGCATATGACATCCTCACCAATTTTGAAGAGCGTTGGTCGAAGGCTTCGAAACCTCATGGCCTTCAAAAACTGAAGGCATCGCATGATGATGCAGTGCTCAGGATTGAAAGAATCCCTGAAATACTTGGGTTAGCAGAAGCTTCTAGTCAGGCTGACAATGATCCAGAGAGTTGGCATACTCAGGTATACTGGATGTCAATCTGCTACTTGTTGTATCCAATTCTCTATATTTTTCCTATTGACTAAACTTCTCTATAATTTCAGGTTTTCCGATCAATTGATTCCAATTCTGTCAAAGGCTTTCCAGATGACCCAAAGGACGCTCCAAGCAGGGTGAGAAATTTGATTCAGGGGTCCTTTTACTTCTTATTTCCTGCATAAGCATTATTTTATTTTATTGTGGGTAGATGAATCCAGTTGGTTAATAAACTAATCTATTTATTTCATTGTAACAGAACTTGTTGTGTGGGAAGAATGTACTCATAGATACGAGTATACATACAGCATATGTCAAGGCAATCCGTGCTGCCCAACATTTCATCTACATTGAGAATCAGTACTTCCTTGGATCTTCCTATAACTGGGATTCTAACAAAGACTTAGGTAAGGTGCTTGAAACTTTAAGATAAAGAACTTAAGGAAAAAAAAAAGAAAGAGAGCTATCCTTTGCACCAGGCTAATTTAAGGTTTGCCTATCAGATCTCATTTCTTTCACTGAAATCATGCTACTAATTGATCCATGTCCCTACTCTAAATGCCTGCCTAATTCTATCGTGCAATAAAAAAGACAACTGTTTCTTTGGTGGCTCTCAAGCCATGACCATTTCCTAATAATAAGTACCAAGGGCATTGTCCATGGATTTCATGTCCAGTGCAGGTGCAAAATGTTGAATATTACATTAAAAAGCACAAAAGATTTAGTTGGTTGCTGTCTGTAACAATGGTGGTGATGTTTGATATAGAAGAAGCCTCTAAAGGAGGATTGTGCTGGTTGTGAAGTTATAAACCAATGAATTGTGGGGGAAGGAGTGTTGCACTTGTTCAATATTTGATATTCTCATTCTACTATTGTTGTCTAGGTTAAGATTTAGTTTGAGTCATACACTGCAACTTTTCTTGGAAAATGTTGAAATTAGGGTATGGTAACAGACATTTCATTTGATACCATGATTTTTAAGTGTGCACCATAATATATATGACAAATGTGAAGGGCCAAACACATAAATTTACCTTTAAACTTCGTTACATTAACTTTGTGGCACTTTTAACTTTTGTTTTAACTTGTCGAACACTTTAACTTATAAATTTACACAACACTCTAATTTTTAAAATTACTTCATTAAACACTTCAACTTGTAAAATTAAATTAATTAAATACTTATTAAAATGTTAAACTTTTTGAAAATTATTATTCAAAAAGTCAAGCTAATTACATAACAAACCGATATTTTACAGATAAAAATAAAAAATCTTAAAAGTTATTGATATTAGTGTCCAAATGTGTGTAACATTACAAAACTTTATAAATTCAAGTGCACCATAGGTTATTTGCAAAGTTCAAGTGTCATAAAGTTAAAGTTGTAAAGTTCACGAGTAAATGTACATATTCAACCATCTAAACAAAACTTGGGATCTTACAATTGCCATCATTGGTACATGGTCGTCCCTTTCTTTTTCAGATTTTACTTTTCCCATTGTCTTCTTTTCAAAGTGACATTAATAAATATATATTTGTAAAATGGCTATTATTTGCAGGTGCAAACAACCTAATTCCCATGGAAATTGCACTTAAGATTGCCAACAAAATCAGAGCGAATGAGAGGTTTTCTGCATATATTCTTGTCCCAATGTGGCCAGAAGGTGTTCCTACAAGTGCTCCTACGCAGAGGATTCTATTTTGGCAGGTAAAAGAAATTTTATAGGTCTACAGCATCTGGTAATGCAAGAGATAGGCTATGAGATTGTATTTCGAAAATGCATATAATGTTTGAGAATTATATAAGCATTTCTTTCTATCTTTATGTGCTGCACGTGTTGCATCAGAATTGATTTTCAAGCCACTTATAATGCTCATTATTCAGAAAAATTGAACTTAGAAACTCCTATATGCAGACAATACTGGCACCGTTGCACTGTGCTTAATTTTATACTCAGCACTAGTATTATTATTTTTTGCTGCAGCAAAAAACAATGCAAATGATTTTCAAGCCACTTATAATGCTCATTATTCAGAAAAATTGAACTTAGAAACTCCTATATGCAGACAACACTGGCACCGTTGCACTGTGCTTAATTTTATTCTCAGCACTAGTATTATTACTTTTTGCTGCAGCAAAAAACAATGCAAATGATGTATGATACAATTTACAAGGCTTTGGTGGAAGTTGGACTTGAGAATACATATGAGCCACAAGACTACTTAAATTTCTTCTGCCTTGGCAATCGCGAGGCATTCGATAGGGAAAACAGTTCAAATGCTCAAAGTGCCAATGCAGCAAACACTCCTCAGGTGTCTTTCTTGACTAACTATCATGTGTTTCCTATTTCCATCCAATGCTTTTTTTTTCCACCTGATTAATATGTAAATTAATTGTTCCGTTTTTATTTGCAAAAAAGGCATTGAGTCGGAAGAATAGACGCTTTCAGATTTATATTCATTCCAAAGGAATGATAGTGGATGATGAGTATGTGATAATAGGCTCTGCAAACATCAACCAGCGATCATTGGATGGTACTAGAGACACTGAGATAGCGATGGGTGCATATCAGCCTCAGCATACCTTCGAAAGGAAACACTCACATCCACACGGGCAGGCAAGCAAGCTTGATTATAATTTCTTTGCACTTGTTATTCTGCCAGAATGAAAATTCAGTTAAAATTATGATCTACATATTTCATGAGTACATTATATATAATAACTGCAATTTAAAAAAAAAAACTCTTCAAGACTCACTATTTCATTTTTCCAAACATTAGTAACAAGTATATAACAGACTGCAATTTGATTTTGAGTGCAGATTTACGGATATAGGATGTCCTTATGGGCAGAGCACATAGGAGGACTTGAGAAATGTTTTGATCAACCAGAGAGTCTGGAATGCATAAGACGTGTAAGGTCCCTTGGTGAGCTCAACTGGAGACAGTTTGCAGCTGATAAAGTTACAGAAATGAAGGGTCACCTCCTCAAATATCCGGTTGATGTTGATCGAACAGGGAAGGTTAAGGCTCTCCCTGGTTGTGAAACATTCCCAGATGTTGGTGGTAACATACTAGGATCCTTCATAGCCATTCAAGAGAATCTCACCATCTGAGCTATTGGACATAATTATAAAGTTTTTGCACGTTTATTCAATTTAAAGTTTTTGCAGAACATTACATTTTTGTGCCTCAACTTCTACGCTATTTCTTTTTAGATTAATAGCATGCTATTGGATCCAGAGTATGTGGAGCACATAACTAATTAGAATTACCACTATCATAATGCAAAAAAGAAAAAAATCACAAATCAAGAGGGAAGCAAAAAAAAAAAAATCACTATTTCAATTGGCAAAATTTATGAAAAGATGTGGTAACTTTTTTCTATTTTTGATTTGTAAACTTGTTTTATGGACTTCAGAGTCACATATTATAAAAACTTATTTTTCAGATTGAAGTTAATAAATAATAGAATGTATATTTTTAATTTAGAGGCGGTGATTCAATTGACAATACAGATTGAATATGTGGAAAGAACTCACAAGTTCAATCGATACTAAAAGCATTTGTAGCAGAGAGAGGTGAAGCGTTTTAAGTGTAATTAAATCATGGGTTGATACCGGTGGTTTAAAATATATATATATACATATATATATTTTAATAATATAGTCATATTATTTAACATTTAAAAAACAGAAATTAAAAAACAACAACCATTCATATGCCAAATAGTCCATCTAATAAAGATGGCATTCCACGTTGGCAATCCGTTTGCGACCATCTTTAGATGAGCTTCATCCAACGGTTTATCTACAGCCTATTCGACGAGCTTCATCCGTTTGCGATCTTTCCAACCGTGGATGAAACTCCATCCAACGGCCATGACACTAATCGAAAGCACTGGCGGTACTTGGTTGGTTTTTACTTGTTTCTTGGCGCTTAAAATCTTGAAATTGGAATCGAAAATTCCAGGAGGCCTCCTTCTTATATAAACCCCCAGCTGGCCGCCTCTCCAGGTAGGTTTATTTTCATTACTGTACTGATCTGAGCTTAGAAAAGAAAACAAAAATGTCAGGAAGAGGAAAGGGAGGCAAAGGGCTGGGAAAGGGGGGAGCGAAGAGGCACAGGAAGGTCTTGAGAGATAACATTCAGGGCATCACTAAACCCGCGATTCGTAGGCTTGCTCGTAGAGGAGGTGTCAAGCGTATCAGTGGTCTCATCTATGAAGAAACCAGAGGCGTTCTCAAGATCTTCCTTGAAAACGTGATTCGCGATGCTGTTACTTATACCGAACATGCTCGAAGAAAGACTGTAACTGCCATGGATGTCGTCTATGCTCTCAAGAGGCAGGGTCGTACCCTCTATGGCTTTGGGGGTTGATTTTATGTTTTTCATCGTTCCATGTTTGATTTAAGTTTCCGCTTCGATTTAAATCATTTCAGTTGTAAATCAAGTAGATGATTTGAATCTTTTCTCAATTTGTTTCAAAAGGGTTTGGTTTACTAGCCTTTGTTTAACAAATGCTAAGCCTTTATTTGCAAATTATTATTGAAGGAGCAGTTACTAATCAGTTCAATCTAAATGGACATCTCTGTTTTTGTTTCTTGGAGAAAATGGATGGTTCCTTTACTCAATTTTGACAACTGATTGCAGAGGCTCATTTGAAAAGAAAGCCTTCAAGTTGGCCAAACTAAGCTCTATCAATGCTTCAAAGGATTCTGGAGTGAAAACTGCACGGTGTGGAGATAACACAACATTGTCTAAACGAAACATTTCCTTTGGCACATGAGGCTCATTCTCAAACACATCAAGTCCTGCACCTCTAACCTTCCCTTCAACCAAAAACTGCACTAGTGTCTTCTCATCGACAAGAGAGCCCCGTCCAACATTAACGATCACTCCTTTTCCCAAGCTTTTCATGACACCTTCATTAATTATGTGGTGAGTTTCTTTCGTTAATGAGCAACAAAGAATGAGAATGTCACTATCTACAGCTAGATGGTGAACATTTTCATAGTAAGGGAATGGAACTAATGGCTTCCTCTTCCTTGAATTGTAGGCAACGTTGCAGCCAAAAGCTGCAAGCCTTTTTGCAACTTCAGAACCGATGCTTCCATACCCTACTATCCCAACTCGCCTTCCTTTTAACTGCAATCAAATTTGTGTTATTTATCAACCAATTTGACGTTATTTTGATTATATTCTATAAGAAATGCATAATTAAGCCATGAATAAGTAGGATGAAGCAATGTGCCAAACACCCTTAGGCAAACAATTCCTCTACCCCCTACACTACATATTAAGCTATTAAGCTTAAATTTCCTTGTTAATAATGAATTCTAATTCTTGTATTCTATCGAAGTAATGATATCTACTTGGTCCGATTAAGCAACAGATTATTAGAAAAAACTCCAATTAATTTTTCAACCCATCTTCCAATTTGAGATTCACATCAATCTGTGTTTTTTACGAGTTGTGAGTTTATTCGAAATTAAGAAGATAATTCACCAGTAAAAAAATCAAGAAAAGATAAGAAATTTAAATCTGAATCGATAAGGGGAAAAAAAAAAGAAAAAGAAAAAACCTTGAAACCAAGAGGAAAATCTCCCATCACAGGCCAAGAACCAGTGCGGACAAACCGGTTAGCTGCCGAGATCCGGCGTAAAACATCAATTAACAGACCCACAGCATGGTCAGCTGCATCCTCTGCAAATGCCAAACTGGCGTTGGTGATGGTAATACCACGGCGGTGGCATTCCTGCCACGCAATATGGTCAACGCCAGCACTGCCCGCCACTATGAGCTCTAAGGAAGGTAGGAAATTAAGAGTTTCAGAGGTGATCGGGGTGTAGCCAACGCAGAGAAGAGCTCTTATGGAATGTCCATGGACAGAGAGGAAGGTGCTGATGGGTTCTTGTGTATCAAACGGGTCAAGGAGATGGAAGTGGGGTGATAGCCGGTCTTTTAGTGGAAGGGTGTATGAAGAGCTACGATGGACAAGGACAACAGGGAGGCTTTCCATGGATGCCATTGATGATTGTTAGGTCTTAATTTATCTGCTGGTTGATTTGCTCTGCTATTATGGAGCAGTGGGCTGATTGTTGCCTATCGCTTGTTGGTCCTTTCTGCTTGTTTTTTTAATGTATTGTCGTTGCTGCGGCCTGCAGCAGACGATATAAGTGGGGCTTTTTCTATGCTTGCAAACAATATTTTAAAGTTGATGCGGGTCACTTGAAAAGAGGCAGAAGGACTTTCAAGTTGAAGACAAAAATATTAGCCCCTAAAAGGCAGTTTAGCTGTTCCAATTTCCTTTAATCGTCTTAAATTAACAATCAACAGAAATCAAAGCAAAATTCAAAATGTAACATATTTCTTCATATATGTAATTCAGAAACTTTATTCTTTTTGATGTGCATCAAAACTGTTCATCCCATAAAGAAATTTTACGCAATCCCTTTATTGCTTCTGCAGGGAAATCATACCTACTGTTCAATCATTTTGAACATGTGAAAGTAAAGGTTGTTTTGAAAAGAATGCTGTCAAATTGGTAAAGATTACATCCTGCAATGCTTCCATGGATTCTGGGGTCATGATAGCAACGTGTGGCGACAACACTACATTTTCCAGCTCAAATAAACATTCCGGCACATAAGGTTCATTGTCATACACATCAAGACCCGCACCACCAAGCTCCCCTCGCATCAAGAAACGAACCAATTGCTTCTCATCCACAAGAGCTCCACGACCAACATTGATGATCACTCCTTCCTTTCCCAATGCTGCCATAACATCCTTATTGACTATGTGGTGTGTTTCTCTCGTCAGTGAACAACAAACAATGAGAATGTCACTATTAGCTGCGAGATCATATACATTTTCGTAAAAAGTGAATGGAAATTGTGGTTTCTCCTTCCTTGAAGTGTAGGCAATTCTGCAACCGAAAGGAACAAGTCTTTTTGCAATTTCGGAACCAATACTTCCCAGCCCCAAAATCCCAACTCTTCTACATCCAAGCTGAAATAACAATTTGTAAACTTTATAAAATCACTTAAAAAAGAATGCATCTTTTGTAAAAAATGCAGAGTAATAGGGCCTGTCAAAAATATACACAGACAAACATGTTAATCTGATTGCAGGTTGTGTGAATTTCATTTTCAAGTTCGAAACAGAGCACCCTCTGATCCGCTTAGATTGTATCAGGTTTATTATTAAACTATGTCAACACACACTAACAAAAAACCTGCCACCAGAGCTTCAAGAAATATACTAAAAACCTTGCTGTCTATAATTATAATGGTTTTAACTAACACTTTAATATCAATTATTCTTAAACAATCACAATTTGATTCTTCTGAAAGCATATAAATAAAAACATTACAAAAGAAATTACCTTGAAACCAAGTGGATAATCTCCTTCAATAGGCCATAAACCGGTCCGAATGTACCGATCACCCGAGGATATGCTCCTCAAAACATCGATCAACAGTCCCACGGCATAATCCGCGACATCTTCGGAAAAGGCTGTACCGGCGTTGGTGACTGCGATTCCTCTGCGGCTACACTCAGCCAGATCAATGTGATCAAAACCGGCGCTGGTGCCAACGACGATCTGAAGAGAAGGTAGAAGAGCGAGAGTGTCGGAGGTAACAGGGCTGGGACCAACGCTGATTAGAGCGAGTACGGTGGCGAAATAGTCGGCAGGAGGCAAGTCAATTAGAGGGTCTAGTAGATCAAAGTGATTGCGCAAGCGAGGACTGAATTCTAAATTGAAGGATGGAAGGCGATGGATGAGAAGTTTGGGCCGGTCTGGAATGGTGTTATCTCCTTGGTAATCTTGCGCGGCCATTTTTGTGTCACTTGTTATTCTATCTTGGTTTTTTCTGTGCAATGAACACACATTTCTATTCTAGGAAAGAGGTGTTTTCTTTTTTCCTTTTTTTTTTTCACCCATTAACTTTTAGTACTAAATAATTTTAAATTTAATAATATGATTTAAAACTTATTTTTATGGGAATGTTAGTGTTATGTTTTTTTTTTAAATAAGAATGTTATGTTTATTAATAAACTGTCAATTCTTAACAAAATTAAAAATCATTTGTATTGTCTTCAAAAGAAAAATTCATTTGAATTTATAAATTAAAAATTTTAATTTAACTATGAATGTAATTTTTAATCATTAAAAATTTAAATAAATTTATATTTCTAAATGTTTTTAGAATTATATCTAATTTTAGATATTTAACCTTTTACAAGTTTTTTAGAAAATTTTATTGTTACTCATACTTTTTTTCTGATATATGATCATACCCTAATTCTTTTTTTTTTTTTTTTATGATGTCACTAGTCGTTCTGTGAAGTACAAATTAAGTAGGGTTTAGATTACTCACGCGCTTAGTTAAACGTGTTTCACATGCAGCGCTAATGGTCGATAGATGACCGCGTGTTTGCCGGAATAATACACTGGTTCTTGCTTAGTTAGTTACCCTCGAGCTAAACGACAGATCATTTGACACGTGATTGTATTATGTTCATGAACAAGACAGACGATCATTCTACGGCCACATGTGTCACGCTCCTGCATTAAACACAATAATTCCCAACGTGAAGGAAAATTTTTCCTATCCTTTGCAGAGCAAAGAAAAGTTTCCAAAATTTTCTTCTTCTGCGTTTTCGAACTTTTCATTTCATAATAACTTATTCTTAGTTAAGGTTTCTTCAATAGGTTTTCTTATTTCATAAACCGATTCTTTGAATGAACTGAATAATTAAAGCAAGATTTTGAATAACATAAACATTGAATAAAGTGGAGTACATAGTGAAGGAATATGAATCTTAGAGTCGCTACCATTGCAATTGTTTTATCTCAATATCAACCTGTTCCGGGTGCGGCGGCATATGTGCACGCTAACATTACAAAAAAAAAAAAAAGAAGAAAGAAAAGAAAATTGTAGTACAAATACTGTAATTAATTCAAAGGCCAAACCGCGGAGTTCGTTAGCTTCTGTTCCAAGGTAGACATATCGATGCATTTTTCACCACTCACCTGTACATGAAAATTTGAAATATTAGATGATAGCAGAGAATTTCATTTAAAAAAATGTCCAAAACCCTAAAATAATTGGTACTTCAAAGGGCTGAAGACCAACATATTGTACCTGAGATATAATAGTATGAAGCATTCTTTCTTTTACTTTAGTTGAACTGCAGCTAACAATATTAAGCCCTTCTTCAATTAGAACCTGAAGCACTCCTGATAGAGGAAAAATTTTTCTCAAACCAGTATCTATCACAACCTCTACACCAACCAAACACGGTTTAACTGTCAAGGCATCTCTCTCATCACTATTTTCCAAGATATTATCTTTAGAAGTAGTAGAACTCGAATTGGATAATTCTCTTAGCTCATCTTTAAGCTCTTGAATCTTATTCTCTAGATGTCTTATATAATTTGCTGCTTCTTGAATGTGATCTGATGCTGATCTCTTTCCCTGAAAACCATCAAGAGCTTGTGAATTTATCAAATATGTAATGTACTGTTTTATATTTAGATGCCACGAAGAATAAAATAGAGAAGAATTTCAAAACAATGTGCAATAATTTACCTTCAGATAATCAATAGGAAGGAGGGATCGTAAAGTTCTGTAAAGGGAAGCCATTTCTTGCGTTCGTTGTCTCTTGATGTCTTTATGATCGATTCTGCTCTTCTTATTTTCGAGTTTAGGGTTTTCATTTGTATCTCCAGATGTCTTCCCCATATGCATGTACTGTGCGTTGTTGGTTAGATCAAAAGGTCCTTCAGTTTGTGATAATATTTGTTGTTGTTGGGGTGGAGAGGAACTAAATCTGATAAGTTGAGGAGTAGTAATATAAACCATCTAGCTCACACGGTGTTTATTTACTTGGAATTAGTGGAAAATTTTCAAACAGATGCGTTTACTATATAGTATCTTTCAAGAACTTGTGTATTAACTGTATGGAGATGACACATACAATGACATAACGTGCTAAAGGCACTGTGGATTTTGTGGCTGAGAATAAACTCACGTTTTTCACATTGGGAAACTGTCTCTTCTTAGTTAGGGAAGACATGCACCAATGTGGTCTTATATTATATTTGCAGGGATGCTATTAAAAAATCAATATGTTGCAACCGACGGGATTATGCCAGTTGGTATATGGACAAAAAGATATGTTTAATTATAAGCTTGTGTGAATCAAAACCACCTTGTTATTTTTAAAATGAAATTAAAAAATTAATTTTAATAGATAAAATAAACACTGACCGACACTTTATCCTCAACGATCGGATATGACACCTTTGCGATTAATAAGAAAAAAAATGAGTATGGACCCACTGCAAAACGATGGGATGTTCTTTTGATGAGATTGAAAAGGACCAAATGTGAAGCAAAACAAACAAGCATCTGATAGGGAAAAAATAAGAAGAAGAAGTGTTGGACATTAGAATTAAAGGAAAAAGCTTCATTCTTTTTCTTGGGATAATTATATACTTAGTGAAAATGTTGTCCCTTGTAGCTGATTCAAATCATGTTTAGTGAAATTATTTTTTTCTCCCCACCAACTCAAAAACATTTCCCGTGAAACCTATAAACTAAAATCCAAACAAGGAATGCCTTTTAAATATATGTAATAAAAGTTATAAGTTCTCAATATATTAGAAAAATAAAATAAAATTAAAAGACAAGCTAATATGCCGATTAATAGACTTAAGGTTTTGTCAATTATTCAGAATCATTTTGTTTTTTTCTGATTTTGAGGAATTAATAAAACCTTTTCTTTTTGCCTCAAAAAGGAAAATTTTATGGTATATAATATATATATATATATATTTAAAAACAAGGCATAAGTGAAATAGAGAATATCAGTTTAAAAAAAAAAAGAAGTTAAATAGAATAATTAAACATGGATTAATAACTGTTTAAAGCCTAAAGGCCATTACGAAAGTCCAGCCCATAAATTTGGATGCCTAGCCATATCTCACAGACTGATGGCCCCTTTCTCTCTCTTCTGACTTCGACGTTTGAACCACCACTAATATTCACTTGCGTGCCGTTCGATCTTCACCGAATTTGATCCGGACCGTTCACAAGAGACAAAGCGATAAAAATCCTTCACTCACACAGAGAAATTCGGGGCCAGGAGGAGAGGGAAAAACAACTAGGGCTTTTCAAGCTTATCAAGCTTGAAACAGAGACACTGATACATATACTTCTACTCTCTTGCTCTCTTAAAGGTATGCTTCCTCTTACTCCTTTGTGATTCTGTGATGTAATTTGGCATTGTTATGCTGTTTGGCAGCTGGGAAAATGCGCGAAAAGCTTGGGAAATCTAATGGTGCAATATTTGAGAGTTTATCAGAACAGATATCATATTATTTTTTTTTCTTTTTTGCTATTAAGATTTTCTTGTGAAGTTTAGCGATTAAAATGTTGAAGTTTAGAGAAATAGCAGAGATGTGTCTTAGATAGGTGTTTGATTATGAATTTCAATTTGCTTAGTGGGCTGGAATAAAGTTCAATTTCAGATTATTGTAGATGCCTTGTGTGGGAGGTTAGAGGGAGGGAGGGAAAGTAACTTCTTAAGAAGCTGCTTCGAGGTTCATTAATCAGTGTGCAATAGTTGCTTTTAAATTGGGGCAGTTGTGCTGGTTTGTAAACGAGTTTGTAAGATTGGGAACTTGAATTTGTACATTAGCCAGTACTACTGGTGTTCCATAATTTAATTTACTAATATGATATTTGTGCTAGAGCAAATTCAACTGCTAGAATATTTCCCTTGAAGCTACCTAGGGCACTTAACTTGTTGCTTGCAACAGTGTTCTGAAACTTTAATGATCTTATGCTATACTATGTCTATATTTGATCTTTAGTATTGCTATTGATTCCTAGATAATTTTTGCTTTCATCGTCTGGTTTCATTGGAAGTGTTTGCTTGAATGCTTCTACTTATATTAATACTGGTCCACCTCTTTTGGTGCCTGTCTTGTATATCTCTGTTTCTCTCTTTACTTTTGTGCATGCGCGAGTGTGTATATTGTGTGTTTTGAATTCACTTTTTTATAAAAAGGAACAGATATCTCTCGTCTATATTCAGTTTATACTATTAACTTATCCCCTGCATTTTGGTGAAGCAGGTAAAAAAGGATGTCTTCTGACACAGCTAAAGAAAATGCATCTGTAGTTGACTCCTCAGCCACTGAATGGAAACAGGAAATGGGAAATTTTGATGATCCAGGTAATAAAACTGATGCATTTATTTTGAATGCAATTTTTTGCGTTGATTGAATTTTAGAAGAAAACTGATGTTACCTTTCTTTCCTGTACTGCTGAATATTTTCTTTCTTGCGGTTCTTCAGTACATTGCTATAAAGAACCCTCTATAATTTTTATACACATCAAATAATCTGAAACGACTACATTAACGCAATGGTTGGCACACCTGATAGAATTTCTTGTCTGAATTAGTGGCCTTTTTGCTTTTGCCTGTAGACATTAAGATTCATCTAAATATGAGCTTTGTTCTGCAGTATTCTGCTTTCTGGGCTTGGGATTTATCGTTGGTTTGCAGAAAAACACGAGACATTTAGCACAAAGTGGTAGATACAGTGACTGAAGAATATTTCTTAGTATGCTGAAATAGTCCCAAGTAGCATGCTATAGACATTAAGATTCATCTAAATATGAACTTTGTTCTGCAGTACTCTGCTTTCTTGTGCTTGGGATTTATCATTACTTTGCCGAAAAACACAAGACATGTAACACAAATTTGGTAGATACAGTGACCAAGAATATTCCTTAGTAGTATGCTGAAATATTGCAATGAAGGATGGCATTTAGGCATGTTACTATGTGAATTTGCCAAGTCACTCCTAGATCAGGCTCATACGGTCTAAACATAACTTTGGGATTCATTCACTTCAAGCTATGTGATATCTTTTAAGATGTGAAAGCTTGCTTGTTAATTTATGCTTTGAAATATATGATATGTTTGCTGTTAAAGGATAAAAAGGGTTCTGTCTATCTACTTTTCACACATCTGTCTATTGCACTGAGAACAGTTTTGTATTTATGCTTGATGATTATGGGGTGGAGAGCCTGCTTTTTTTTGTAAATGGTCAATAATTCTCTTGGTTACAGATGATATATTTCCATAAATTTATTTTGCTTTTGTGATTGTCAAATATAACCCTGGTTTTTTATATGTACTACTATTGATTTGACTTCCATGGCAGGTTGAGTGCAGAATATAGAGATACTAGCTACTTTCTGAGCTTGTGAACTGTGTACCTAGAGAGTTTTAGTTATAGAATTCAGAGATCTCTGTAGTCAGTAATATATATTGCTTTTAGATTCCTCATCTTATAGATGTAGATAAATTTAACTAATGTATGATAATTTTAGTAACGGCTTTTTTTTTTTTCCAAAATGATGGTGTGTGTTCAAGTTTAGTAGCACTTTAAGCCTGGCGTTATCTTTGGTCAAACGAGTCAATCTTTTAATTTCAATGTGGAAAATTTGTGTTTCATCTTGGCCCTTTTATTATTATATTATGTTAATAAATTTGGCTATACAATTCAGGGAGCTCCTCTAAGTGTGTGCTTGTAATTGTAACTAATAATGCTGGGATTATTATAATAGTGATATAAGAGGTGGTGGGAAATTCCTTAATCTCTTTTTCTGTTCAATTTTGTTCCATTTCTTTTCCCCCTCTATTTATTTTCTACTGTTCCTTAATTTTCGATGTGAGAAAGTTTAATAATTTCAGGATAATATTCAGGTTGACTTAGAATCTTTGTTCCTTGTCAGAGAGTCCAATCTATAAAGGTCAAGAGGATAGTTATCCCCTTAAGGCCGAAAAAGCAGGTCTTGATCAGGTGGAAAATTCATCTTTAAACAAAAGTGGTAAATTGTATAATACAAGATATTTCATCATTAAGAGTTTGAACCATCATAATATTCAACTATCAGTTGAGAAAGGCATTTGGGCTACTCAAGTCATGAATGAACCAATTTTGGAAGAGGCATTTCATGTAAGATCCTTTTCTTTTTATGTCATATTCTTCTTTCTCAATCTTGATGCTTCATAGAGAAGCATACATGCTTGTCTTGCAGAATTCTGGTAAAGTCATTCTAATATTTAGTGTCAACATGAGTGGTTTCTTCCAAGGATATGCCCAAATGATATCATCTGCTGGATGGAGGCGTGACAGCATCTGGAGCCAAGGATTTGGTAAAAGTAATCCTTGGGGACGTAGCTTTAAAGTTAAATGGCTGCGGTTAAATGACTTGCCTTTCCAAAAGACACTTCATCTCAAGAATCCACTGAATGACTGCAAACCTGTTAAAATTAGTAGAGACTGCCAGGTATCTCTTTATTTGCAGGGTGGTTTTTTACCCTTTGAGCACTTTGAAACTGTTATATGACTGTGGTTCATGGATTGAAGGAATTGCCAGAAGATATAGGAGAAGCTCTTTGTGAGCTAATTGATGGGGAGGGTGATATTGGTGGCTTGCAGAAAAGGTATAATTTTCTTGTTAGATGAAAGCAAATTCTTCTTATCAAAATTAAATTGATAAGTTAGTTCTCATGGCTTGGTGTTGTAAGCGTTGTCCCAGGGATGACCTTCCTCTGAAAAGGCCTTGTATAGAGCTTCCCTGTTCACTAGGTGATGGAGACTATAATGTCCCTTTGTTACATATGCCATGGGTTAGGACATCCATGCCTTATCCTTCCTTCCTCTACCAACATCATGCTGAAGCAAGTAGATTTCACTTGGCACAGCAGGGTGGTGTTAATTTCCCTCTTGCTTCTGGTGCATCAAAAGCATCAAAGATGAAACCTTCTCAATTGAACGGAAGTCTTGCAAATTTGAGAGTACAGTGTGATTCACATTCTCGAGTTGATGCTTGGGGCTTGTCGGCGGAAAGTCCTCTAGCTAGTACTCTGACTGAGGAAGATTTTCTTGAAATGGTATATTGGGGATCCTATCTTAGCTTCTTTGTTCTCATAGCTTTCCTTCTAATTGCTGAATTAGTTTGTCTGCTGAGTGGATTTTCCTTCCAATACTGCAAACATGGAATGAAGCAAATGTTATAATTGGGCAATTATTTCTTAGGAAATGAATGAATTTTTCATACAAATTGAATCCTGAAAATTTGTAGTGTAGTAGTAGCAATCTTTGAGCAATATGTGAATAATTTTTGGAATAATGTGCTCTTGAAAGCCTTTCTTGATCTATTAGGCATTCTTCTAAGTCCTATTGTTTTTTTTTCGGTTCATCAGTGTCCTTTATATGATCCTTGTTTCTTAGTGCTATATCCATGCCTAACTCATCTTCTTAGTTTGTGAATGGTTCTTATACCCATCAGAAACAGAAAAACATTCAATCTTTTGTTATAATAAATGTCTTGAACACAAGTGGCACTCAAAAAAAAAAAAAAAAAAAAGAAGAAAAGAAAAAAAATCCCATGAAGAATTGCATATTTATCTAAAACCTTCTTTCTCAATGGGGATGAAGTGGCCTGCAGGGTTGTTGACCGTGCCAGGCTAGCCAGCCTCGAGAACAATTGGTCAAACATTCCCAGCAAATCTTATTCTTTCCAATGCTTTATTCAAATCTTGGCTGCAGTATTGTTAGTTTTTTATTAATGTTGCATTGTTGTGATGTCTTATGTTTGAATAATCTACTCTTCTAAATGGCTTGCTTCTGATTTGTTATTGCAGACATATGAAGAGTACCTGGAAGTGCATAGCAGAAGTGTGAAACAGTTGAATCTGCCTGTCAGTCTATTTACGATATAATATTTTAGTTGGCTGGTTTAATATATGTCTTCTATTGATTCTTTCATGATGTTTTAGTTTGTTGAAATTTCTTTTTTTTTTTTTTTAATATTGTTGATGACGGTGTTATTTCAAAGTCTTTTTTTTTTTTCTCTTTCTGGTTTTACTCCTGTCTTTTTTATTATTCAGTTAACTGCATTAGTAATCTCTCAACTTGATGTTTATGATCTACCTAACAAACAACAGGCTTGTAAGTTGATCTTCAGATTAATGATGACAGGGAATTCATTGTTGGATTTAATTACCATAGATCTCGATAGAATTTTGTAGTTGATTTCTTGTGTTCATGCAAGAAAATGTAGAAATTTAGTTCTGTCAGTGCAAAGTGTTATGAATGAAGTTTGGAGATAGATGTTAATACATACATTTGTTCCAGTTCATGAGCTTTTCCTGTGCAAGCTAAACCTTGTAATTAATATGGTAGCTCTATTCTGAGCCATGGACTCTTTACAGGTAGTTGGATCATCTCGAACAACTCAAGAGCCATCAAGAAGTAAAGACCATGATGATGATTCGTAAGTTGTTTTCAGTTTATCTCTGCCAAATGCATTCCTGCAAGCTATTGACTTTATTATATACTTTGCAGAAACTCAAGTTTTGTAACTGATCAGTGCCGGTCACGCAAGAGGACGCATCATTCATCTGATAAATGATCTATGAGCTCACACAGAGCTATTGTTGGCCCTTTTGTCCGGTGATAGCAATCCAGTTCTCTATTCAAGGCCATCTCTCAATATTTTCTAGATCCGGGAAACTGGGACTTGATATGTTATCGCAATGTACTGTTCGATGATCAAATGCATAGTAGGTTTTACCAGGGTTTGTTACCAAGCTGTACAGAAAAATTAAAATGGCAACATGCCCTATTTATTCATGTTGTAAGTTTCATTTTTCCCCTTCTTTGATGGAGGGTGAGTATCAGATAGTACTGAACTAGATTTAGATGATGAAATCCCATGATTTTGGTTGGGGTGTAACATTACGTACTGATTTAAGGACAGTAGAGGATAATGTAAACTTAACTTGATATGTTCAGATGATTTGAATTAGAGATAATTGTGAATAATATTCAAAATAGATGCACTGAGGATGATTGATTCTTCATGAAAATTTTTAAGATCGATGTCTATTAGTATTATTAGCTATTTGGATTCTTATAAAACTTTTATTTTGGGGCTCTTTTTTCTTTATGAGAAAAAGCTTTTTCCTATTAATTTTAGGAAAACTTAGTAAGAAGAAAGTTCCGTAAATAGCCTCAATTCCATAACAGTGAGAACAAGTTTAATTATTAGGAAATGCGGAAAGGGATTATACCTCTTGGCTTATTAAAAAAAAAAAAAAAAGCATAAAGAGAGGTTAATCTCGCAATTACGTCTGGTTTTTTTAATATTTAAATATAATAAGACAACATAGCAAGACCCGCCCCATTTACAATCCGTGCTTCACTGATCTTTGACTGTGCCTGAGCTACTTAATTGAAGATTGAAGAAATAAATATTGAGAGACCTAATGGAAGGCAAGCGTCAGAAGAAGAACGAGAAGGAGAAGAAAACAGTGAGCAAGGACCAAGTAATTGCAAAACTCAAAGACGATGGCGACTTCGATAATCTTCGCCTCAAGATAATCCGCAAGCTGAAAGACAACGTACTTCTGCTTACCTTTCCTATCTCTCTCTTAGGTTTTCTTTTTATTTGGAAGTACTTTTGATTAGCGGAAACTGTCAAATTACTTTAATTATAAGACTAGCATACTTCATTATATGGCCTTTCTTTGAAATTTAGTACAGATTCGCTGCACTATTAATTTTGATTTAATTTCACACGGGAGTATGCGTTTGCCTTTAGTCCTGCAATGCACAAAGATATCATTGTTGTGATTGATCATGGAATTTTTTATGTCTATTAGTTTAAAGTTCTTTTTCATTAGGGTAAATGTGGGGAAGTCTATTCTTTGTATTATAGGAAGGAAGGGCATGAATCTGTTATAAAGTTAGACTTATACAAGCTAATAGATAAGAGAAACTGAATTCGTTGCTAAAGCATTCCAAAATAATAATAATAAAAAAAAGAAATAACATAATAAATAAAGGCACAATGAGAATCAACAGTCACGCACTCCTTTGTGCTGCTTGCACACACCTTTTATCATTAATGGGGATTGCCAGCACTTAGAAATTTTTCCTCATGCAACTATTTGGAAACAGAAATAGCTATTATATGCATTTTCTGGCATTAACTTGGTGAAGAGGCAATACACTTGAGTAGAGAAGAGAAGTTATATTAGAAGCTTTTCTGATACATGATCAAGTTTCTTTGGAAGATAGGTCAGTTGTACTTAAGGGTCCAAAATGACCGCCACAAGTGAGCTGGCTGTACTTGAAAAGCGTAATCATAGACATTCCATATCAGACGTGCAGAACTAGAGTTTGCGCCTTTTTTTTATGGTGCCGGTTGGGGGTGGGGGGTGGAGGGCACCAATTAGATCTGCGCTGATCTCATATGCGCCCAACCTCAGACAAATTGTACAAGAAAAAAGTAGTTCTGACAGCCTTTTATATGCACATCACCCTGAACAAGTGGGAATCGCATTACATCCAAATGGGAATTCAGTTCAAAATGTGTGCTTGAATTGGCTGGTTTTTGGTCATTGGCTTGTTTATGTCAACATTTTTCTTTTTTTGTTCTTTAATGTGTATTATGTATGTCGTGACTGAACAAGATATTAATCAACAGGAAGAATTGCGTAGTAGTATTATTTCCATCGTGAGGCAGTCAGCAGCGCTTAACCGTGCTGGGGCTGAAAATATGAAACCCAGGGAACTTTCTGATGCCATTTATGACGAGGTTGGGTAAGTGTTCATTTCTCTGCATTCTTCCGTCATTTCAATTTTGAATTTTTAGGTTTAGATAAAATATGGGGAGGCCTTCAGCCAATGAATTACAAATGAAGTTGGTGCTTGCTCTAATATTTAACCGATGAACTTAAATCTTAATGATTTTCAATGATACAGTTGGAATTATGCGACTTCTGACAATGGCAGCTATGTTTGATTTGTAATTACCAGGAATGAAGTGATGAACCAACTTTCTGATGGTGTGTGGGAAATAATTAGGTCAGGTGATGGCATGAAAAATGAAATAACAGAGACTGTACAGTCTGTATATAATAAGTTGCTGGAGCCTGAAATGAAGGAAGTGGTTAAATCTTCTACTCATGGACCTGTGCTGGTTCAGATGGAAGCTTACCATAAGGGCACTGCCAAGGCCTCTGTTGCAGCGGATGGTAACTTGTCTGATAGTGAGCCACCACCAGGTTTTTCCCTGTCTATTAGTCGTCAGAACAATAAACCTGAAGAGGAGTCACCACTGCCTGTGCATTGTAAAGGGACAATGGAAGAGCAGAAGGAAGGGATTAACCATTCAAAAGATATGTTGGAGGCAGATGATGTTGATCCTGGTGCACCACCTGGTTTCTCTGCAGATATTGAGAACATGCAGCCATGTGACGGTAGTGATGAGGACCCTGATGTGCCTCCCGGTTTTGGTTGATGAGTCAGATTCATTGTACCATGCTGATACTATTTCTCAGCCAAAATGTTTGATAGAAGCAATATGATAAATGAATTAGCCAGGAATGCTGCTGGAAAATTCGTTTTTCCTCCTTAAAAGGTTGATGAACTGAACCATTCTTGAAGGTCAGAGGATAATTTTGATATCTTCTAATACTATGCGATTTTCTGGTATATGATCCTTGATTCAGAATATTTACTCAGCTTTGGTCGGAAGCGAGTTGTAATAGTCTGATGACTAGCTATTTTCTCATTTGATTTATGCGTTGTGAAAGGATTTGTAAGAGTAAGGGGTTATTTATAAGTATGATCTCTTTATCCCATGGATTTGGGTTCATTGTATAGTTTCATTATTTTCTGTTCATATTAAGTGCCATTTTTTTAATGAACAAATTGATGGGCATTTGTAGACAATTATTCAGTTGTTCCTGATATCAAGTATTTTGTACAACACACATGAAGTTCACAAATATTTGTGATGTTACATTCTTTTGGATTATGCATTTGGAACTTCCAACTTGTCATTCGCATTAAAAAGCCCTTATAATCTTCAGCTTCCTTGAGCCTGATGGCCTGATGTGTGTACAAACAGATACTAGCCAGGCTATTGACCAAACACACTGGAATTGTGTTTGCAGAATTCCTCTTTATGGCCATTTCAGTGTCCTCTACTTTCTATTTGACTAATTCGATTAACGTGTATTTTGATGAGAGAATATTTTAGGCGATGAATGGGTGAATTGAGAATGCATGTATGCCCCTGGAGTTTCTCCTGCAGGGTTTGAAGATTACAGTTTCAGGTTTTGTTTGCACTTATAAATGACCTATTTGACAACCTTTCTGCTCCTTGTATGTTTGTGAAAGAACAGAATTAATTTGAGCGAAAAATATTCTTCAGGTATTAGGTTCAAATTATGTAACAGGAAAGGAAATTATGTAACGGGGATGTCATTGATTTAAATCAAATTTAGCACATGGACTTCAATATTATTTGACAATATAAACCATTGGTTGCCTAATAGTGTAGTACAGGTGCAATCTTTTTCACTTGAACCTTGCAGAGATGGGACTCCTAACAAGATGTTTAGCTGAAGACCATAGTACATATCCTTGAGCAAATTCACTTGTTTTGCCACTACCAGTAGGACTGAAGGTTACTGAGTACGTTACCTTCTGGTTTACCTGTGAAAAGTAAAGCCTATAGGGTTTGACAGTCACAGCTACTCCTGGTGGGGGAACAATTGCTGCCGCATAAACTGAATTTGCTTCCCCTACATTTGTCACGGTCCTTGTAAATGTCTGTGAAGCTCCTAGAGTGACTGAAAATGAAGGGTAATTCAGTTCACCTTCAGCTATGCTTGATTCTTCTGAGCATTTAATTGGACTATGTGTAATTATACTGATTTGCTCATCTTTGTATCCCAAGCTGCACAAATAAGGTATATAATCATCTGGTTGGATGTCATAGATTAGTCCTGGGTCATTTGCCCTTGATGGATTCACATGGCCTGCACCAATGGTAAACAAATCTGCAGGTTGATGTTTCTCATCGACAATGGGTTTCCCTTCCATGTTAAAGATATCAGCGGTAGTCATTATAGCAGATTTAATGGCAGCCGGTGACCAGTAAGGATGAGAGCTCTTGAGCAATGCTGCAATACCGCTAAGGTGAGGGCATGCCATTGAAGTACCAGACACAAGATTGAATGTTGATTTAGTATTTGTTGTGTTGTCAAGAGGGAATGGCCATGCAGCTAGAATGCTCACTCCAGGACCAATAATGTCTGGTTTCAAAATGCCTGGGCTTGCCAAGTTGGGGCCTCTCGACGAGAATGAAGTAACAGCGGGAGATAATGGGTCTCCTATGACAGTCCCTTTGAACAAGATTGTTGCCGTTGGCATCTTCGTTGAATTTATATATGCTTTGATTCTCAGGCCTGCAGCAAAGCTGACATGGGTTGCAGGAAGGACATGAGCATCAGCTATGGTGCTAAACCCACTGATCTCATCATTCATGAGTATCATAGCTGCACCTCCAGCATTTTTCACTTCCTCTCCTTTTGCAACTCTGCCAATTCCCCCTCCTCTTTCACACAAGACTATTTTGCCTTTCACATCCATGCCTCGCACTGCTCCTTCACTGCAAAATGCAGACTCTGTTTTACCATTCATACCCGCATAAACAAGGGGTAATAATGTTGTCGGAAAGTTGCTCGGTTGGAGAACAGATTCGCCATCTAGTTCTTCTCCATTTCCGAGCTTTGCAGAGGCAGCAATTTTCCTGTCTATGGTGCTTGCTCCAACTGTGAGAATCCATGGGGCTTCATTCGACAATGTACCATTGAAAGGACCAGAATTTCCAGCTGCACAGCTTACAAATATTCCTTTCTGAATTGCTGCAAATGAGCCTATTGCTATATTGTCTTGGAAGAATGGCATCGACACATCTCCAATGGAGAGCGAGAGCACATCAACGCCATCCTGGATTGCTGCATCAAGACCAGCCAATATATCACTTTCGGGACAATCATCGTTAGGGTCTCCAAAGCACACTTTGTAAATTGCCAGATGAGCATAAGGTGCCATTCCAACGGCTGTGCCTATAGCATTTCCTAGCACGTCAGCATTGTCTACAAAGCCACCGGCAGCTGTGCTTGCTGTGTGAGTTCCATGTCCATCAACATCAATTGGTGTTTCAGCTGCTATACCCTTCGTGGCCTTAGCTGCAAGATTGAAAGACCTCGCGCCAATTAGTTTGTTGGTACATTCTGATGCATTAAACTCACATCTTCCTTTCCATTTGGCTGGAGGTGGTGGCATTCCTTTGTCATTGAATGAAGGATGGCTAGGAAAAACTCCACCATCCAGTACTCCAATGATTACTCCCTTGCCAAAATTTGATTCTTTCCAGAATCCCGTTTGCTGGTGCAACCCCAAGAAGCTAGGACTGTGTGTTGTTTGTAGATGTAATTTTCTTTCAGGGCGCGCCAATACAAAGCCATTAATCTCTTCCATGGCTTTCACTTCCTCTTGTGTAAGTCTTGCAGAAAAACCACTAATTATATTCTGGTATGAGTAAAGCATACGTTTCTGTTGTTCTTCTGAGCTTGCCGTGCTACATGGTAAAAATGACCTGTGCCAGTTCTCCACGTCTTCTCGCTGGGAAAAGGTTCTTCCTTCCGGTTGACTGACATGGACAATGTAGGTTTGTAAGTTTTTACTTTCAGTTATTTTAGTTGTGTGTTTAGCTGCCTGAGCAATGTGTGGATAGAAGTTGAACAAGAAAATGAGAATTAGAAAAGGAATGGCGGCCATGTTCAGTATTGTTCACTGACCAATTAATTTTCTTCATGAAATGCTAAGTAGTACTTGTTTCCGTAATTAATTTGTTGCACAACGAATATATATAGCAATCGAGTTGGGGAGAACATGGCCGGCATATTCAAATTTTTAATTGGTCTTGGATGTGTCTTGAGTTCCTCTGAATTGGTCTTCAAGGTGCATTCCTTTTCAGATGGTTCTCCTTGTGATTTTCATCTTTTGCATTACAATATTCTCATTAAAGCCTTTTCAAAAACACTTAAGAGGTGGAATGTTTAAGCAGCTTTCGTCCAAAAGCATACTCTCAAGCTCATCTAGTGACCAAGTCTCAGGAGTGCACTTTTTGTTACTTAGTTTCTATAATTTTCTTTCGGTCATTTTCTCCTCTTTTGGCCAATAATGAGCTACTGTATGTGCCCCGTCGAAGGTTATGGCATTCTTGCTGTCACATGATGAAAATATTTTTATTTATTAGTATTGTATTATGTTTGCGGCATTTTAGTTTTAGAAGTATGGTTTAGACAGTTTAAGTGTGAGATAAGTTATGAAGTATGGGTAACAGTATTGGCAAGTATGGGATTGGCGACAAACCATACTTGTGGTACTTCTAATCTTTTGTATTTAAGTGTGAAACTTGATCAATGAATCAATTCTCACTGTGGAAACTTCTATATCATAATGTTTTTCATAATCCTTCTCCTTGGAAGCCTAAATTCTGCAGATAAAGTTATTTTATCCTTTACTTCTTTGCCCCAAAACTCCGACATGCCCATGTTAGAGATGTACAGTTATTAGGTAGATGCTCATTGAAACACCTCCTGCTGCCTGCTCTGATTCTTTTTTTGTCAGCTTCCCAGAAGTTCTAATGGTCAATAACTAGTCACATTTGCGTAGAGATTAAAGTAATATTTTTTATGGTAGTATTCTATGTCGCTGCATTTAGACAATCTAGGGCTATTTTTGGTGAGCTGAATGGAACGTAATATATTATAAGCGTGTGATGTTCTGATGAAGTTTAGCTAATTTATGCAATCTTTTTGGGCATAAGAAAAAGCATATCAGGGGTGAAACTAGAAGTTAAAACTGAAGAAGATTTGTACTCTTCTTCTTGCTTATTGTCTTATTGATGGTATCTAGAAATTCTCAAACAAGCATATCATTTTTAATTATTGAAGAAAATGTCTGCAAAATGGGAAAAAAAAAGAGAGAGATATTGTTGACATTTTTCATGGTTGACTTCACCTTGGGGCCTAGTCTGCGTTTGAGAATAGGACTTGTATCGGACTTCTAACTGAATAGTGATCAGATACCCATTTCAAATATCCTTGACCAAATGACTCGGTGGTTCCTACAGTGTTGGTAAATGTCACTGTATATGTTGCTGTCTGTTTTACCTTGCTGAAAACAATCTTAGAAGGCGAAACTGCAATCTCCACTCCTGGGGGTGGAACAACTGACACGGTGTACGACGAGTTATCTGGGCCAACGTTGGTTACTGTTCTGGTATATGTCTGAGTTTTCAAACCGAACACGACTGAAAATGAAGGGTAATTCAATTGTGTATCTGGTATGCTCTGCACTTCTGAGCACTTGACTTTCTTCTGCACAATGTATGTAATTTCTCTGTTACTGTAACCCAAACCGCACAAGTAAGGAATGTAATCATCAGGTTGAATATCATAGACAAGCCCTGGATCACTGGCTCTTGATGGATTAACATGGCCTGCTCCAAGGGCTAAGATATCAGCAGTAAGAAGCCTTTCATCAACAATTGGTTGGCCACCGACATTTATTAAATCAGCAGTAGTCATAATAGCAGATTTTATCGCAGCAGGTGACCAATCAGGATGAGCACTTTTCAGCAAAGCAGCAATGCCACTAAGATGAGGGCAAGACATGGAAGTTCCTGAGATCATGTTAAATGTTGCTTTTGTATTTGTCTTGTTCTCCACAGAAACTGGCCATGCAGCAAGAATGCTTACACCAGGACCTACGATGTCTGGTTTTAAGATGCCAGGGCTTGCCAGGCTTGGACCTCTAGAGGAGAAGGAAGCAACCATGGGAGCTGTTTTTACCCCGATCACAGTACCTTCAAACAATAACATTGCTGTTGGTGTTGCTGTTGAGTTTATATAAGATTTGATTTTTAGCCCATCGGAGTAACTCACATGTGATGCAGGAAGGACATGAGCATCAGCTAAGGTGCTATAACCATCAAACTCCTGATTTACAAGAATCATGCCAACGCCACCAGCTTCCTTCACTACTTGTCCCTTTTCAATTCTTCCTATTACGCCATCCCTATCACACAATACTATCTTGCCTTTGACATCGACATCTTCCAGAAATCCTGGCGTGCATGCAGCCAATGATTCATTTCCATCTTTACCTGGATAAATAAGAGGCCAAAAGTTTTGAGTTGAAAGTTGTGGCTGGAAGAGCGATTCTCCGAAGACTTCTAGATTATTTCCGAGTTTTACTGTTGCTCTTATGCTTCTATCTATGGTGCTTGCTCCGACAGTAAGAATCCATGGGGCTTCATTTGATAAAGAACTGTTTTCGGGACCATAATTCCCGGCAGAACAACTGACAAAAACTCCATTTTGCATAGCTCCAAATGCGCCTACTGCAATTCCATCTGCGAAAAAAGGAGCTGAACCGCCACCAAGAGAAAGAGAGAGCACATCAACACCATCCTCAACCGCAGTATCCATTGCAGCCAATATGTCACTCTCAGAACAACCGAAGTCAGAGCAAACTTTGTAAATGGCCAAGTGAGCCAAAGGTGCCATTCCAACTGCTGTGCCATTGGCATTGCCAAACACATTGGCACCTTTAACGAGATTACCTGCTGCGGTGCTGGCTGTATGGGTGCCATGTCCAACATCATCAAATGGCCCAGCCGGTCCCGAGGGTTGCTCAAAAGATTGGAAAGTTCTTGCGCCAATGAGCTTATTGTTGCAGGCAGCAGTTCCATTGAACTCACATTTCCCTTTCCATTTGGCAGGTGGAGAAGGAAGTCCTTCATCGCTAAATGAAGGGTGATCTGGTAATATTCCAGTGTCCAGAACTCCAATAATCACTCCTTTGCCATAATTTGAGTCTCTCCAAAGTCCTAAATTTTGATGCAATCCCAAGAAGTTGGGGCTATGAGTTGTATGTAGGGGCAATACTTTCTGAAGTCGAGCTGACACGAACCCATCCTTCTGTTCCATGGCTTTTACTTCCTCTGCTTTCAGCTTTGCAGCAAACCCACTTGCCACATTCCGATAGGAATATATGATGCGTTGTTGTGTGTTTGAAATAGTAGCTGGCAAAAATGACTGGTACCAGCTATGTAAATCTTGAGATATTTCTGAAACTCCACCTTCTGGCTTTGTCACAAAGACAATGTAAGTGTCCAAGTTGCTTTCATTATTGACAGCATTATCATCTGTTATTTGTGGATTGATGATTGCTTGAGAGAAGCTCAACATACAAGTGAGACTAAGAAGAAAGGTCAGCAGTGTAAACCTTTTGTTCTCCATCTTAATGGGGGAATTTAAGACTTTGATCAGTGACCACTCAAATTCCATTGGCTTATTTATAGTAAAATGTGCATTTGGGAAAAAGAAAAATAAAGGAGTTGTGTGGGTATGAGCAAGGATAATTGTTGTTTCCGGCAATAAGAGCCGTCGATGGAGCCTTGTTGGGGGTTATTACAGAGTGCTATTGGGTGATCCATACAAGAGCTTAAATTTGGAATTTACGTTCCGAACTTGGTGCAGTCTGCTTGTCTGTGTAGTTATAAACAAGGTGGTGATAAATCTAATGCAATGCTAGTGCAATTTTTGCTTTTGACTTTTGATGATGATCTAATGCCAACTGGTCCAGAATTTCAGTTGACAGCCCGATCGATTCCTCCATAAGAAACTTGTTGACTGCATGAAGCCATCAAGTTCTGTTTTGATTTCAATTGCGTTGGCGGAATTCTACTGTTCAATTGCAAGGATATTTATATATTGTTTTGTCTATTTTGGGACAAAAGAGAATGATATATCACTTTTAAATTTTATTGAAATTTTTACAGTAATAAAACTTGATTTGAAGTATGAGTTCTGTATCTTCAGATTGGCTCAACATCTTAGATTAGAGCCATACAAATACATTATACTCTTTCAAAGGATAATTAGAAGAAACTCCATTATATTCTTTCCCTTGTAAAGATCAAAGATGCATTGTCTTCCAGTTATAGAAACGTCTTATCAGTCGGAGCAAGCGCCATATAACAAATATTGCTTTAGCTTTTATCCGTAATAATTATAGAATAAAAAAAAAAGCTGAGAAAATTATTTCTTCAAAGGTATGCATTGCATCGTCTAATTCTAGGGTTTCATTCACATTGATTGATGGGATTAATTCCGTTGTCGATTCTACGAAAGACAGAAGTGTGACGTGTCACACTTTGATCCACGTTCGACATTGGATGACATGTACGATTCAGGCACGACAGCTGGCAATGACTACTGACGTGGCCTCCCAAGGTGCGGGACAGCTGGCGTTATGTTACCGACCTGACACAGTCCGCTGACGTGTCCCGAAATTAGAGCGGAAGAGTTGCTCGCGTGGCCGAGATTCATAGCAGCTGTTAGCATGTTGCTTACGTGGCTTCAAATTGGTGACGTGTGACATCTCATACTCTAATCTACGTGTCGCAATAGGATGACATGGTCGGTTCAAGGCGAGACAGCTGGCACAAGGTCACTGGCATTGCAGTATTCTGCTGATTTGGCGCATCTCGACGTGGCGAGGTGGCAGGACAGCTGTTAGAATGTTGCTTATGTGGTTTCAGATTGGTGACGTGTCCTTTGTGTGACATGTCACAATCTTGTCCACTTGTCGAAACATCATGACGTGGCCCCTCTGTGGGACAGCTGTAAATAGATGTTTGTCACGCGGGATCATTACACGTGCATGCTCAGGCTGACGTGGAATATAATATGTGGCGCCCGATCTGGAATGTGTCCACGTGGTCAACAACTGGCACACTTTCGTACGTGGCATATGTTACTTGGCTGAAACGAGAAGGATTGAAACGTTTTGTATTTGGAATTAAACGGCAACGACTTTTGTTTTGAATTTGCGGGCTGGCAGAACCAGGAAAGTAGGCGCGAAACCCTACAGGAATCAGAGGGCAGAGGCCACAAATTTTGCTCTGGAAATTCAGTAGTCACAATAACTAAGAGGAAGCAGAATGACTAAAACTCTCATACATTAATTGTTAATGAATTTAATTCCAATGAAGGATCTGCTGCAGCTGCATAATCCAAAGCTTAGGACGATTGGAGTATTGGAGAAGGATGAATTGGAAACGAGAGATTGGGTGTTATTCTCCTAATTGGTTTCCTACTTTTCAACAAATTCCAACTGGGTGTTTTCAAAAAACTTGTCCATCTCCAAGGTTTCTGGATCTTCAGTGGAAAGTTAAATTAAGAATAGTGTATCAGCCATCAGGTGTTCTTTTTTTTCTTTTTTTGTCCCAGTGGATTCAGATGAATTGTCTACTTGTGATCTGAGATGTTTTTGCGCGTGGAGCATTATATTTTCTATGATTAGTGATAAAGACGGAAAAGGAATGCTTAGCATAGATAACAAAAAAAGAACGGCACTCATTAAATTTCCAAGTTCAAGAAACGAAGTTTATTACCAGTAATCAAATGATGGACCGCGTAAAGAATTTGATAGCTTAGTAATCAGATGGTATCTAATAGTCCAAGTTGTGGTGGATTCGATTTTTGATGGAGGGTGAATGCAACTGCCTTGCTTTGGTATCTTGTCTTCTTAACAATTAGTTTTAGTTTTTGGAATGACGTTCCGCACAACTTGCCGTACAATGGAGAGAAATACCCTTTTGAAGGTTTTATATCAACTCAAATGCCAAGGAAGATGTTATCTGAAGCTTGATATAATCAGGTCTCAACTGGCATGGGCTCCTAGGTGATTTATCAAGTTTATTAAATTTATTTATAATCTATATCTGACTTCCAATCAATTCAAGGTTTGAGCTACCGCATTTTTATTGCAATGTTCAAACTTCGATTCTTGGTTTGGATAATTGGATCAAATAACATATCCATTGATAGTTCTTTGAGTTTATTTTGTTTGACAAACATTTTATTGAAATTTTTAGAGTAGAAGATATGTTATTGATTCTAATTCTATACTCATTTTTGCAACAAAAAAAAAAAAAAAAAAAACTAAGTTTGTCTCCATCAGTAAAATCTACCTTTCCGGGTGATTTGCGTATTCTGCTGCCTTAACATCAGGTTTTATGTTCTCGTTCTGTATCTGCAATTTGACTGACTTCAGGTTTATTTCTGATCGGCTCCACATCTAGACTAGAGCCATACACAATAATAAGACAAACTACTTATTTACATCTGCCTATCTCAAAACAAAACTGCGATAATCCATACATGATTTGATAAACATTGCTCAAACACCTGTTGGTTCATCATAATTCATAATGTCATAATATGATAAACCTTAAGTACTAAATTTTTGATGTCATAATCCTGAGGAAAAATGATGCAGACAAAAGTTATACAATTACACTAAAATATGCACTCTACATTTTTTTAATTTATTTCATCCAAAAATACATTAACAATGTAGTAAAAATCCTTGTTTTATGATATACATGAATGCAGTGATTGGTAGTTTTAAAGAACTTCTGTTTAGTTTAAATAATTACCATTTTAAGTTATAGGTCAGAGACTCAACTTTTTACTCAAATAATTAATTTCTGAATTTTTTTTTTTTTTTTTTTTGCATAACTTAATCGTGTTATGTGTCATTACTCAAAAATATGTTGCTCAAATTCACAACCTTTAGAATTCTTTTGGTTATTCCAACCATAAATGCATGCCCTTGCTCTAAGCTATATAACACTATCGTGTTCTATGTTCAGGTATAACAACAGAGGAGTTTAGATATAGTGGAGCCAAAACCTGAGGCAAATCTTCAGCAGTTGCCAAATATCACCAACTCAGGGCTGAATCTCAAACAATTATGGTAAAGATACTTGATCATTAACACAAACATATAGATTATATTTGATAATTGAATAAAGAAACTAAAAAACCAATTACAATTATATGTAATGCATAAAATCAAGTAGGACATACCAAACAACTAGAATCTTCAACATTAGAAGTACATTATTCTGTATTTAGAACAACTCTTTCTAAAAGCATTATAGAAACATGCCATATTCCTTATTCAAATATCACAGCAAATGGACTTCTAACACTATACCCATCTGCCACCCAATTCAGGTATCCTTGAGTTGCACCGCTAGCATATTCATCTCTGGTGAATGTCACAGAATATGTTGCTTTCTGATTTACCTCATTGAAATTGATCGTATTAGGTGTGACCTTGACATTCACACCTTCTGGTGCAAGGATCTCAAGGGTGTAAGTGGAGTTAGGCTGGCCAACATTTGTTACTGTTCTTGTGTATGTCTGTGGAGTGGTCCCCAATTTGATAGAAAATGAAGGGTAATTCAATTGAGCTTCAAGTATATTTGAATCGTTTGAGCACATTACTGTGTGTTGCACAATGAGTCCCACCTGTTTGTCAGAATAGCCCAAGCCACATAAGTAAGGAATATAATCATCAGGTTGGATATCATAGATAAGCCCAGGATCATTTGCTCTTGACGGGTTCACATGACCTGCACCTATGTCAAACACTGTTGTTGTAACAAACTGTTCATCTGAAATAGGCTTGCCTCCAAGGTCAACTAAATTAGCTGTGGTCATAATGGCAGATTTTATGGCAGCAGGTGACCAATCTGGGTGGGCACTCTTTAGCAGAGCAGCAATGCCACTAAGATGAGGGCAAGACATTGAGGTGCCAGAGATCATAGCAAACCTGTTGATACTATTGTCAACTGAAACTGGCCAAGCAGCTAAAATTCTCACACCAGGACCAATAATATCAGGCTTTAATATCCCTGGACTTGCCAGGCTAGGTCCTCTTGAGGAAAATTCAGCAAGTTGAGGAGCATTCGGTAAACCAGTTACAGTTCCTTTGAACAAGAGAGTAGCATTTGGTGATGGTGTGGAGTATATATATGCTTTGATTGCTAAACCATCCATGTAACTCACACGTGATGCAGGAAGCACATTAAGATCTGCATCAGTGACAAAGCCATCATACTCGTCATTCATTACAATCATGGCAGCTCCACCATTATCTTTCACTTCCTGGCCTTTGTAAGTTGCATCATATCCACCTTCACACAATACTATTTTGCCTTTGACATCAACATTTTTCAAAGATCCTGGCTCGCAGTTTGCAGATGATGCCATACCATTTGCACCTGCATAAACTAGTGGCAAAAATGTTGAAGGAAAATCTGCTGGCTGGAACATGGATTCTCCATTTACCTCTGCATTATTTCCGAGTAACACTGTTGCTCTTATTGCTCTATCTACAGTGCTTGCTCCTACAGTTAGAATCCATGGTGCCTCATTTGATAAAGAACTATTCTCAGGACCAGAATTCCCTGCTGAGCAACTGACAAAGATCCCTTTTTGAATAGCTGCATATGCACCTAATGCAATCACATCATCATAGAAAGGATGAGAACCAATTCCAAGAGAAAGCGAAAGAACATCTACATTGTCCTTAACTGCAGCATCCATTGCAGCCAGTATTTCGCTGTCTCCAGCCTCACTTGCTCTGCCAGAAACTTTATACATTGCTAAGTGAGCTAATGGTGCCATGCCAATTGCAGTGCCGTTGGCCTGCCCAAAGTAATTGGCACCTTGCACAGGACTTCCAGCTGCAGTGCTAGCCGTGTGTGTTCCATGTTGGTATTCATCATCGGTGTTATTACTATCAGTTGCAAAATTTCTTGCACCAATGAGCTTATTGTTGCATGAATAAGTTCCATTCAACTCACATTTCCCTTTCCATTTTGCAGGTGGAGGAGGCAGTCCTTCACCACTGAATGATGGGTGATCAGGGGTTATTCCGCTGTCAATAAGTCCAACAATCACTCCTTTGCCATAATTTGAGTAGTTCCAAAATCCTGTATTTTGCTGCAAACCCAGAAAGCTAGGAGTATGAGTTGTGTGAAAAGGTACCATCCTTCTAGGGCGGGCTGACACAAAGCCTTCCTTCTTTTCTAGTTCCTTTACTTCTTCTGCTGTAAGTTTTGCAGAAAAACCTGTAACCACCTGGTGGTAGGAATGAACCATACGAGGTTGGTTAGAGCTAAACGTATCATCTGGCAAAAAGGATTGATACCAGCTATCTAAATCTTTGGAATCTGTGAACAACATTCCTTCTGGCTTCTCCAAGAAGACAATGTAAGTTTCTAACTCGCTTTCCTCTTTCACATTTGTATCACTCCTTGATGAATGTATACGTGTCCTAGTGATTGCTTGGGAAGAGCCAAACATGGAAGTGAGAATAAGGAGGATCACAAGCATCACGATTGATGATATTTTGTTCCTTGTGTTATCCATATTAATCGAAGAGCTCGAAAATGCTTGGTGCTATTGACTCTCTGGAAACTTATGCATGTATATATAGTTTCTGACTGTAGAAGGTGACAGAGGAGTGAATGTATTAAGATTGGCCAGCATTTCATTGTTATTTGTCAGACTTATTTAAGCTTTTGGGAATTGACTAATTAGAAGTTTACGACTTTTTCATGCATAAGGTTTTTTCCATGAGCTTGGTAATGTCGCCAGTCTATTTCACAACAAAGTTGCGATAAACCTTATGTATGTAAGGTGAAGGTGTTTTTGAATGTTATTTTTGGACATTGTTCTAGTGCTAAGAAGTAGCTTATTGTTCCTGTCGACTATATATTGTTTGACTTTCTTCACAAGAGCTGACTTTAGTAGAGTTTTCCAAGAAATTTCCATTACGTTGTCTTTTATGCATAGTACAAAATCTCCTCTCCGATATTTTTTGTTCTTTTTTCTTTTATGATTCCTGTCTCTCTCTTTCAGAAGTTGACATTGTTCTGGGTTTTTTTTTTTTTCCTTTCGCTTTTTATATTAATTTGTTTTCCTATAATTAAATGAAAAGGGAGTTCCTTTCAACAACATCAGTTATTTGGTTGTACATTTGTGAGAAAGTCAATCCTTGGTTTTGCCTCATTTAAATTTATGGTAAACTGACAACTGACAAATCAAATCATAACAACCAAATTTAGATATGAATTTATATTATCAACGAAAACATTAGTGTTCAATTGAAATGCTTTAAATAATTCTCAATGACATGACATATATCAGAAATGGACTTTTGGATAAGTGGGATATAGATAAGGAATTAAAGACCAAATAGGTGTATTATCAGAGGAAAATAAGAGTTTAAGAAGTATGTTTCTATTCAGTACTTTATGTTTGTGTGATTTGGTGATTTGTCATTGAGGGTAAGCTTTTTATATTAACCTTTTTTAAAATAAAAAATAAAAGATAAAAAAACTAGCTGACGCTAAATTTTTCAGCATAGATGTGCATTTCTAATTCTTGGAGTGAAAATGTATTAATCACATATCAAGCTTTAGAATTTTCTTAGTGATTCCAAATTTTTTATTTTATGATGTAATTTTTTATGTGAGGTTATGAACAAGGAAAGTTGCTATTTCTAGCAGCAAGCTGTAAACGGAGTCTTGTCGGGACTTATTTGAGTTTGAACTAATGAAATAATAATGCTGAGGAAAACTGATGCAATCATGCAGGCAAAAGTGATATAATTATACTAAAATGTGCACTGTGCATTTTTCGGATTTACTTCATCTAAATATATATTAATGATACAGTAAAAAACCATTGTTTTACTATATACATGAGTTTAAAGAATTTTTATTTAGTTTAAATAATTAATCTTTCAAGTGAAAGGTCAGAGGCTCAACTTTTTACTCAAATACTTGATTCCTGAAATTTTTCGTTTACTTACTAGCGTTAAATATCTTTAGAATTTTCTTTGTTATTCAACCATTAATGCATACTCTTGCTATGAGCTATTTGAAATTGGCGTGTTCCTTGTTCAGGTATAGCAAAAATGGAGCTCTAAATATATCGCAGCCAGAACCTGAGGCAGATTCCATGGAGTCAAATCTTCAGCAGTTAGTAAATATCATCAATAGAATCCTCAATCTCAGAGAACTACGGTAAAAGATACTTGATTGTTAACACCAAAAATATATATGTCATTTGATCATTGAATAAAAAAACTACAGAATTTCATCTCCAATTTTATTTAACGCATAAAATCAAGCAGACCGACCATACAACCACAATGGTCATTAGTTATTCTCTATTTAGAGCAAGTCTTTCTACAAGCTCTAGAAACGTGGTACATTCCTTATTCAAATATGACAGCGATCGGGCTTCTAACACTATAACCATCGGCCACCCAATTCAGGTATCCTTGAGTTGCACCGCTAGCATATTCGTCTCTGCTGAATGTTACAGAATATGTTGCTTTCTGATTTAACCCATTGAAATTGATTGTATCAGGTGTGACCTTGATATTCACACCTTCTGGTGCAAGGATCTCAATAATGTAAATGGAGTTAGGCTGGCCAACGTTTGTTACTGTTCTTGTGTATGTCTGTGGAGTGGTCCCCAATTTGATAGAAAAGGAAGGGTAATTCAATTGAGCTTCAAGTATATTTGAATCGTTTGAGCACGTTACTGTGCGTTGCACAATGAGTCCCACCTGTTTGTCGGAATAGCCCAGGCCACATAAGTAAGGAATGTAATCATCAGGTTGGATATCATAAATAAGCCCAGGATCATTTGCTCTTGATGGGTTCACATGACCTGCACCTATGTCAAAAACTGTTGTTGTAACAAATTGTTGATCAGAAATGGGCTTGCCTCCAAGGTCAACTAAATTAGCTGTGGTCATAATGGCAGATTTTAAGGCAGCAGGTGACCAGTCTGGGTGGGCATTCTTTAGTAGAGCAGCAATTCCACTAAGATGAGGGCAAGACATTGAGGTGCCTGAGATCATAGCGAACTTGGTACTATTGTCAACTGAAACTGGCCAAGCAGCCAAAATTTTCACACCAGGGCCTATTATGTCGGGTTTTAAGATTCCGGGACTTGCTATACTAGGACCTCTCGAGGAAAATTCAGCAAGTTGAGGAGCATTTGGCAAGCCAGTTACCGTTCCTTTGAACAAGATAGTAGCATTTGGTGATGGTGTGGAGTATATATATGCTTTGATTGCTAAGCCATCCATGTAACTCACACGTGATGCAGGAAGCACATTAAGTTGTGCTCCAGTAACAAAGCCATCATACTCGCCATTCATTGCAATCATAGCAACACCGCCATTGTTTTTCACTTCTTCACCTTCGGAAATTGATCCGTATCCTCCTTCACATAACACTATCTTTCCTTTGACATCAATATTCGCCAGTGATCCTGTCTCGCAGTATGCGGATGATTCATTACCATTTGCTCCTGCATAAACAAGTGGCAACAATGTTGAAGGAAAATCTGCTGGCTGGAAAAGGGATTCTCCATTTAGCTCTACGTTATTTCCAAGAAACACTGTTGCTCTGATTGCTCTATCTACGGTGCTTGCTCCTACAGTAAGAATCCAGGGTGCCTCATTGGATAACGAGCTGTTCCAGGGACCTGAGTTCCCTGCTGAGCAACTGACAAAGATTCCTTTTTGAATAGCTGCATATGCACCTAATGCAATCACATCATCATAGAAAGGATGAGAACCAATTCCAAGAGAAAGTGAAAGGACGTCAACATTGTCCTCAACTGCAGCATCCATTGCAGCCAGTATTTCACTGTCTCCAGCCTCACTTGCTCTGCCAGATACTTTATACATTGCCAAGTGAGCTAACGGTGCCATGCCAACTGCAGTGCCGTTGGCATGTCCATAGTAACTGGCTCCTGGCACAGGACTTCCAGCTGCGGTGCTAGCTGTGTGAGTTCCATGATGGTATTCATCATCGGTGTTATTACTATCAGTTGCAAAATTTCTTGCACCAATGAGCTTATTGTTGCATGAATAAGTTCCATTCAACTCACATTTCCCTTTCCATTTTGCAGGTGGAGGAGGCATTCCTTCACCACTGAATGAAGGGTGATCAGGCGTTATTCCGCTGTCAATAAGTCCAACAATCACTCCTTTGCCATAATTTGAGTAGTTCCAAAATCCTGTATTTTGCTGCAAACCTAAGAAGCTAGGAGTATGGGTCGTGTGAAGAGGTACCATCCTTCTAGGACGGGCTGACACAAACCCTTCCTTCTTTGCTATTTCCTTCACTTCTTCCGCTGTAAGTTTTGCAGCAAAACCTGTAACCACTTGGTGGTAGGAATGAACCAAACGAGGTTGGTTTGAGCTAAAGGTATCAATTGGCAAAAACGACTGGTACCAGCTATCTAAATCTTTTGAATCTTTGAATACAGCTCCTTCTGGCTTCTCTAGGAAGACAATGTAAGTTTCTAGCTTGCTTTCCTCTTTCACATTTACATCACCTGATGTACGTATCCGTGTTGTACTAGAGATTGCTTGGGAAGAGCTAAACATGGAAGTGAGAATAAGGAGAACCACAAGGATCATGATTGATGACATTTTGTTCCTTGTGTTTTCCATGTCAATTGAAGAAGTAGAAAATGCTATAGGTAATATCGACTTACTACAAACTTATGCATGTATATATAGCTTCTGACTTTAGATGTGACATAGGAATGAACGTATGAAGATGTTATTCTGATGGCCGGCATTTGTTTTTTTTGTTTTTTTTTTTGTTTTTGCAGACTCATTAAGCTTGTGGGAGTTGACAAATTAACAAATTTAAGCTTTTTCAAAGGTAAATTTTTGTCCAATTTCCATGGCTTAGTAATATCAGCCAGTCAATTTCACAGCATAGCTGTGATAAACTTTATATATGCAAGATCAAGCTGTTTGTGAATTGTTATTTTATGAACATTGGTCTAGTGCCAAGGAGTAGCTAGCATATTGTTCTTGTCGACTACAGATGTAAAATAAATACAAGTTTACTATCTGATTTGGTTTATCTTAAAAAAAATTGTAATTAAATTCTAAACTAATTTTAATTGCAAAAATAGCAAAAGCAATCTCCCTATTGTGTAGGCTTCATTAAAAACTTTATATGTCAGCTCATTCATGGTAAGTGGACTACTGAGTTAAAACAGAAGTATTAGGTAGTAGGTAATGCATTGTAGAGTAAAAGAAAATTGAACTATCTTCTTAATTGATTAATTGTTATGAAATCTGATAGAAACAAAAAATTGATAAATTTTCGCAAAACAATATCTTTCAAAATAGGAGAAAAAATGATTTGAAAAAAAAAAAGTCATTTTTTCCATATTCAATTTATAGTGATTGACTACTGGATTTGTTAGGGCTGCACGTGGATCGGATTGGGTCGAGTTTATTGACAAAAAGTATCAAATCCGTGTGTGCGGGTCAATGGTTTTTTTACTCAATCCAATCCATCAAACATGTGAACCCATGGGTTATGAACGGATTGGGTTGAATACGTACAGGTACAATATAAATCCACGGGTCAAATAAATAATAATTAACAAAAATAATTTTTTATAAAATGCATGTATTTTACAAAAGCAACTAACAAGTGAAAATTACTTAGAAATATTATTATACAACGAAGTACAATATATTCTAATTAGCAACATGCTAAAGTGAATAATCATAACAATAATAATCATAACAATAACCAATAAGTATGAAACATTATATTTTCTAATAAGAAATACAACAAATAAAATAAATAAAATAATCTTTAAAAAAAAATCAATCAGATAAAAGTTAAATAAACTCATAAAAAAATTCCATCAAATGATTTGATTGAAAAAAAGAACCCATCAAAAGCAAAAGTTTGTTTCTTTATTACAAAAATACAGCAAATTAATGTATTTAGTAGTATGAGCACGTAATTTTATGGGTTTTTTTTTCAGATTTTATATTTTGATGATAGCCAATAAAAAAATCACTAATAAAAAAAGATTTAAAAAAACGATCAAATCCCTCTATTTAAACAACAATTATTTATCAATGGGAAAAAAAAATCAAATTAATGGAAAGAAATGTTTGCTATTAAACCATTTAATCTCTATAATTAATGGACTATTAGATTGAAGGGCGCACTCATTAATGAAAAAAAATCTTATATTACCTATATAAACAATTTAATATTTATATTTAAAAATTTCAAATCAAATTAAATTACATTAATCACATATATAAAATTATATCTATATATCTATATATATTTTATTGGGTTGGATCGAATTTACGGATTTATTCAATAAACAACCCGTAAATCATATAGTTAATCTGCCCAATCTAACCCATTATATTTTTAAACCTGCCGGTTTGAATTGGGTTGGATTGAATTTTCGGGTTAGGTCGGATTATGGCGAGTGATGTGCACCCCTAGAATTTGTTTCAACTTGTGCATTCTGTTAGCTTGATTGGTGGTTCTTCAGGTCTAAAATGCACATTTCTGTTTGTAATGGGGATCGGATTTGGACCATAGTGGACACCAAAGGATTGTGATTTTAACCAAATGTATTACGTTCTGTCTTATCAGAGAATAATAAAAATAGATCAGTAGCAACAATAATTGAGAGAGAGAACTTTGAAAGTGCATTTCTGTTTCTAGTCCTCTAGCCTTCAATTTTGGTGCCTAGAAATTAGAAGTCATCTCTTACTTCTGTCATCAATTTGCATTAGTTTAGACATGTATATACTTTATTTGATTCTTGGTTCTTGCATAGAAGCCAACTGCTTTGCAAGAAAGTTCATTCCTCAAGTTGCTATTATATTATCTAATAAGGTTTGCATAGTCAACCAACGCCATATCTGTGCTTGCTTACTCAATTATGACAGCAACTGGGCTTCTGACATTGTACCCTTCACCCACCCAGTTTAGGTATCCCTGAGCATAGGATGCATTAGCTTTTCCATTTTTCCTAAATGTCACTGAGTATGCAGCCTTCTGGTGCACCTCACTGAAACTAATCTTAGAAGGGGTCACAATAACATCTACACCATTTGGTGCAACGATCTCAAGGGAGTAAGTTGAGTGACGCTGGCCAACATTTGTAACTGTTCTGATGTATCTCTGTGGACCAGACCCCAATTTGATTGAAAATGAAGGATAATTCAGCTGAGCTTCAGGTATGCTTGTTCTTTTTGAGCACTTCACTTTCTTATGCACTATAACTCTTACATGTTTGTCTGAATAACCAAGACCACATAAGTAAGGAATATAATCTTCAGGTTGGATGTCATAAATAAGACCTGGGTTGTTTGCTGCTGTTGGATTCACATGGCCTGCACCAATGTCAAAGAGTGTGGATGGGGAGAACCAAATATCAGTAATGGGCTTGCCTCCAAGGTTATACAAATGAGCCGTGGTCATGATGGCTGATTTTATGGCTGCAGGTGACCAGTCAGGGTGTACACTTTTGAGCAAAGCAGCAACGCCACTAAGATGAGGGCAAGACATTGAAGTTCCAGAGAGGAACTCGAACCTGTTGGTAGTATTGTCAACTGAATGTGGCCAAGCAGCTAAAATTCTCACACCAGGACCTATAATGTCTGGTTTCAAGATCCCAGGACTGGCTCTGCTTGGACCTCTAGAGGAAAAGGAACCAACTTGAGGAGCCTCTGGCAAGCCAAAGACAGTTCCTTTAAACAGGATTGTAGCTTTTGGTGATGATGTTGAGTTTATATAGGCTTTAATTGCTGATCCTGCAATGTAACTCACATGTGATGCAGGAAGCACATGATTATTAGCTTCAGTAACAAAGCCCTCATCTTCATCATCATTCATTACAATCATGGCAGCGCCACCATTGTCTTTTACCTCCTGGCCTTTAGAAACTGTTTCATATCCTCCTTCGCACAACACTACTTTACCTTTCACGTTAACATTTTTCAAATATCCTTTATCACATGATGCAGATCGTGCATCACCATTTGCACCAGCATAAACTAGAGGAAGCAATTTTGGACGAAAATTTTTTGGCTGGAAAAGAGATTCGCCATTTAACTCTGCTTTATTTCCAAGTAAGACTGTTGCTCTTATAGCTCTGTCTACAGTACTTGCCCCTACAGTTAGAAGCCATGGTGCCTCATTGGATAAAGTTTTACTATAAGGTCCTTCATTTCCTGCCGAGCAACTCACAAAGATCCCTTTTTGAATGGCTGCATATGCAGCAATTGCAAGCACATCATCATAAAAAGGATGTGAACCACCACCAATAGAAATTGAAAGCACATCAACGCCATCCTCAACCGCAGCATCCATTGCAGCCAGCAATTCACTCTCACCAGCCTTATTGTCTCTGCCAGAAACTTTATACATTGCCAAGTGTGATAATGGCGCCATTCCAACTGCAGTTCCATTGACTTGGCCAAAGTAGCTGACACCCTGCACAGGGCTTCCAGCTGCTGTACTGGCTGTGTGTGTCCCATGCTCAACCCTGTCCACCAAGTCATTACTGGTAGTATCAAAATTTCTTGCACCGATAAGCTTGTTGTTGCATGATAATGTTCCTTTCAACTCGCATTTCCCTTTCCACTTCGCTGGTGGAGGCGGCATTCCTTCACCACTAAACGAAGGGTGATCAGCCGTTATTCCACTGTCGACAACTCCAATTATCACGCCTTCACCATAATTGGATTGCTTCCAAAGTCCTAAATTTTGCTGGAGTCCCAAGAAGCTAGGTGTGTGAGTCGTATGCAGAGTCACCATCCTTTGGGGGCGGGCTAATACCACTCCTTCCTTTATTTCTGTGGCCTTTGCTTCCTCTGCTGTAAGTTTTGCAGCAAAGCCAGTTACCACCTGGTGGTAGGAATGAGTCAAACGTGGCTGTTCTGAGCTAAAGGTGTTTGCTGGCAGAAATGATTGGTACCAGCTATCTAAATCTTTCGACTCTGTGAACTGTACGTCTTCTGGTTTCTTTAAAAGAACAATATAAGTCTCTAAGTTGCTTTCCTCTTCCAGAGTTGCTTCACTAGTTGATGAGCTAACTGGTTTCTCAGAAATGGCTATTGAGGACCTAAAGATAGAATTGAGAATAAGGAAAGACATAAGCAACATGGTTGTAGCTGTTTTGCAGCTTCTGTTTTCCATATTAGGGGAACAACTAGAAAGTGTTGCTGCTTCGGAGTTGCTTCAACCTTACTCAATAGTGCGCATAATTATATAGCATCTTTAGCCACAGAGAAGCACGATTTGAAAAGACTTGCAATGTTTTTAAAATAAACATTGTTATATTTATTAAAATCTGCAAAATTATAAATACATTCATTTTGCAAATGCATTGTTTATGCTTGTAATTTTCTTAGATTCAAGTCCAAATTTGTAATCAATGTGAAACTAAAGTGACATGATGAGGGGCCAACTACAGCCATGGAGATTCGTAATGGTGCCTTTCAATGTGAAAATAAAGAGAGATAATGGGTGGCCAACTACAGCCATGGGAGGCTTGTAATGGTGCTAGTCAATGTTAAAAATAAAGCTTTGATGGAAATTTCATCGAGACGTGCTTTGGTTAACCAATAATCTCATGTTGGTTTTCATATTCACATATTCTTTTAGCTTTATTCCACGAAAAAGTAACATCGTTGCTTTGGAAAAACAATGGTGGATCAATGGACTATTCCATTTGCTTTGGACAAATAATTGCTACATCTTTGTTTAAATGGTGGACTATTCCATTGTTTTTTTTTTTTTTTTTTTTTTTTTTATTGTATTTACACGAATTATTTAGACCGAGTCCATTTTAATGGTGCACAAACAAAAGGACCAACCTACCATGATGATTAATTCCGCAATTGCTCTTTGCGACTGATCTATCGGTTCGGGTTGCTAATCCATTATTTTAGCTTAGACAAACAATTGGGATAGTATAATTGGGTGGGAACTGTGAAGTTTTTGTTGTTCTAATTAATCACCCACTTGCACTACTGAGACATTTATTATCTTTTAGATAGGATTAAAAAGCTCCAATTGATTTTTTAAGTTGAATATATTATTAATTTTCCAATAAGAAAAATAATAATCCATAAACAAAGAATTTCTCATAAAATATATATATATATATATATCAGCAAAAAAATGCTACTTCAAGAACATGGATACATCATAAATATGCCATAACTCTTCTCTAACATTTCTTCTTGACATATTGACTGCTGCAAACTCAAAACCTTTCTCTTAACATTTTAAACCTGAACTTCTGCAATTCTTCGTTAAAAATATCAGCTAATTGATCTTCAAAGGAGCAATGTAAAATTGCACTTCATCTCTTTCAACTTCTACTGTAAAATTGATATTTGATTTTAATGTGTCTAGTTTTCCCATGAAGGACATGATTTCCCCCATGGCAACAGCAGGTTCATTGTCACAGAAAACTCAGTAGTCTTTTAAGAATTTTCCTAAGACATAAGGCTTCATTTATAGCCATTGGAGGGTGAAGCACACACTTTTTCTTCGTTTCATCATATATAATTAAAAGATTTTTATTTTATAAATCAATACTCACTCCCCAAGAAATAAGGATGTTTGGCTAATTGTTTTAAGTTGAAATTAAGCTCCTCCTCCACTAATTAGTACAGAAAGACTAAAACTTTCAGAATTATCAAGGAATTTCTGGATCAAACAAAAAAAATTAGCGAAAAAAAAGCTACTTTAACGGCAGCATATATGTCTATAAAAGAATATGATCAGTGCAAATTCAGAAATTTCACTTAAACACGACCAGTCGTTTAGAATTTGGAGTCGTCTCCTCCAAAAATAAAGCCAGCTCAGCTTTTCGTGTAGAAGGAAGCTGAAAAGCAGGCGGGTCCTTTTAAACGTACAATAAAAATTGTTCAATGAAAAAGGCAACCGGATTTCTTCTAAAATAAACGACAAGTTTCCGTCTCGCTGGACGACAGGCTAAAAATAATATGCGTCCGGTCGTTTTCAGGATACAAATATATTTAAAATTAATGGAGACGTTAAACCTGCCGTTTAACAAAGACCACATCAGGAAACCATCCCCGCCATTGATGCTCTGCAATGCCAAAAGCTTCCAGTCTGAGTTCCTTGTTTTGATATTGGTTGTTTTTATATACTTTTTGGTTTTTCTATTCTTTTTTTCCTAGTAGCACATGACTGTCAGGGGGATAACGTGAAGCTAGCGGACAAAAATGGCTAACTGACCGCAAAATTCAGAATTTGCAATCTAGTTAATCAGCGATATATGTTTGTCTTACTCAGTATACAGTGATCGACTGAGTGCCATTCTATTAGTTTGATTGTTGGTTCTCGGCTCTGAAATGTACATTTCTGGTTGTAATGGCGATCGGATTTGGTCGATAGTGCATACCAAATGATTGTGAATTTACCCAAACTCGTTACATTCAGTAGCAGCAAGAAATGCGAGAGAGAACTCGAAGGTGCATTTCTGTTGCTATCATCTTTACTCTTCAATTTTGGTGCCGAGAAATTCGAAGTGATCTCTTAGTTTGTTTATTCGATCTTGGTTGTTGAATAGAAGCCAACTGGTTTTTAACAAGCAAGTTCACTCCTTTTAGCCAACTATTATCCATTATTATTTCTAATAAGGTTTGCATTGGATAACCGATACAACTATGCCCTATGCTTCCTTATTTAAGTTGAAAAGCGATTGGGCTCCTAACAATGTACCCTTCACCCACCCAATTTAGGTATCCCTGAGCGTAGGATTCGCTAGCTTTCCCATTTTTGCGAAATGTTACCGAGTATGTAGCTTTCTGGTTTACCTTGCTGAAAATAATCTTATGAGGGGTCACCATAATATCTACACCATTTGGAGCAACGATCTCAGGGAAGTAAACTGAGTGAGGCGGGCCAACATTTGTGACTGTTCTTGTGTATCTCTGCGGACTAGACCCGAATACGATTGAAAATGAAGGATAATTCAGCTGTGCTTCAGGTATTCTTGTTCTTTTTGAGCACTTCACTTTCTTCTGCACTATAATTCTTACATGTTTGTCTGAATAACCGAGACCACATAAATAAGGAATGTAATCTTTAGGTTGGATATCGTAAATAAGTCCTGGATTATCTGCTCTTGATGGGTTCACATGCCCTGCACCAACGTCAAAGAGAGTGGATGGAAAGAATTGATCGTTAGTAATGTGTTGACCTCCAAAATTATAAAGATTAGCCGTGGTCATGATGGCTGATTTTATGGCTGCAGGTGACCAGTCAGGGTGTACACTTTTGAGCAAAGCAGCAATGCCACTAAGATGAGGGCAAGACATTGAGGTTCCAGAGAGCATCTCGAACCTGTTGGTAGTATTGTCAACTGAATGTGGCCAAGCAGCTAGAATTCTCACACCAGGGCCTATAATGTCTGGTTTCAAGATCCCAGGACTTACTATGCTGGGACCTTTGGAGGAAAACCAGGCAACTTGAGGAGCTTCTGGCAAGCCAACTACAGTTCCTTTAAATAAGATTGTAGCTTTTGGAGATGGTGCTGAGTTTATATAGGCTTTAATAGCTGATCCTGCAGCGTAACTCACATGTGATGCAGGAAGCACATGATAAACAGGTGTGATATCAAAGCCCTGATTTTCGTAATTCATCACAATCATGGCAGCACCACCATTGTCTTTAACCTCTTGGCCTTTTGGAATCGTATCAAATCCTCCTTCGCACAACACTATCTTGCCTTTGACATTTACATTTTTCAATGATCCTTTATCACACGATGCGGATGACGTTTTACCATTTGCGCCAGCATAAACAAGACGAAGCAATTTTGGACGAAAATTTTCGGGCTGGAAAAGGGATTCGCCATTTAGCTCTTCATTATTTCCAAGTAACACTGTTGCTCTTATAGCTCTGTCCACAGTGCTTGCCCCTACAGTGAGAAGCCATGGTGCTTCATTTGATAAAGTTTTATAATTTGGCCCCTCATTTCCTGCCGAGACACTCACAAAGATCCCTTTTCGAATAGCTGCATATGCAGCAATTGCAATCACATCATCATAGAAAGGACGAGAACCATTACCACCAGAAAGTGAAATCACATCAACGCTATCCTCAACTGCAGCATCAATTGCAGCCAGCAACTCACTCTCGCCAGTCATATCGTCTCTGCCAGAGATTTTGTACATTGCCAAGTGTGCTAATGGTGCCACTCCAACCGCAGTGCCATTGGCTTGGCCAAAGTAGCTGACACCTTGAACAGGACTTCCAGCTGCTGTACTGGCTGTGTGAGTCCCATGCTCTGCTCTGTCCACCAAGTCATTACTGTTAGTATCAAAATTTCTCGCACCAATGAGCTTGTTGTTGCACGATAATTTTCCATTTAACTCGCATTTCCCTTTCCACTTTGCTGGTGGAAGCGGCATTCCTTCACCACTAAAGGAAGGGTGATCAGCCGTTATTCCACTGTCGACGACTCCGATTATTACACCCTTGCCATAATTGGATTGCTTCCAAAGTCCTAAATTTTGCTGGAGTCCTAGGAAGCTAGGTGTATGAGTTGTATGCAGTGTCACCATCCTCTGGGGGCGGGCTAGCACCACTTCTTCCTTCCTTTCTATGGCCTTTGCTTCCTCTGCTGTAAGTTTTGCTGCAAACCCAGTTGCCACATGGTGGTAGGAATGAATCAAACGTGGTTTATCTGAGTTAAAGATGTCCGCTGGCAGAAAAGATTGGTACCAGCTATCTAAGTATTTAGACTCTGTGAAATTTACGCCTTCTGGTTTCAGTAAAAGGACAATGTAAGTCTCTAAGTTGCTTTCCTCCTTGAGAATTGCATCACTTGTTGATGAACTGGCCGTTGCCTCAAAATTGGCTGTTGATGATGCAAAGATGGAAGTAAGAATAAGGAAATACACAAGCAACATGGCTTCCAATAGAGGCAAAAACGAGTAGTTATTGAGTAGGAGAGAAGCAGAGAGAGGAAGATGAATTTGAGTTATGTTTTCATTCAATCTATACTGTTCAATACATTGACGAAAAATTATATAAGACAACCTTGACACCTCATAAACAACGTTTCACTGTATTAGAACTCATACTTGACACCTCATATTTTATCTTGTGCATTTTGTGCATGAAATCCTGATGACAGCATTATTGGCACAGGCAGAAAATTGCAAGTAAACATTCTATTTAATCACAATCATATATATCCTAAACTATCAAAACCTCTTATGGGTTCAGGATGATTGAGTTTCAAGAGTTTGTTCCTTCGAGAGTTCAATTATTTCTGTTGAGATTGATTGTTCTTGTAACTGAGCTTGTTCAAAAGCCAAATTGGGTGTAGGAGGGTGAAGTATCTTCACTCAAACAACAATATTATCATTCAAGATTTCAATTATATGTTAGATGAGCTATAATGCAATCAACTAAATAAAAATATTGGATCAGTGCAAATTCAGAAACTTTATAATGGTTCTATTTCTCTGCTTCTCAAACATAACCTAAATCTGAGGCATGCCAAAGAATAATAATATATATGCTCAATTTATATGCATTAGCAGCAACACTCCTAAGATGAGGGCAAGACATTGGAGCTCCTGAGAGTAAATTAAGTGCTAATTTTGAATTTGTCCTATTATGAACTGAAATGACCAAGCGGCTAAAATTTTCACACCAGGACTTATAATGTCCACTTTCAGGATCCAAGGACTTGCCAAACAAGAACCTCTTGATGAAAATTCAGCAACTCGAGCAAGATCTTTGCTGGGAACATGAGCATTTAAAATAGAATCAATGGCCAATCCAAAAAAATGAAGAATTCTACTCTGTGAATTCAGTTCTATACACATTTGAATATAATTAAATCAAATTGTAAAAATACATGAAAATTCTAAATAAATTTCACAAAAATTTAGAACTTTATAACAAAACTATCTAAAATTATTATGCCAATGTATTTTCCGAAATAAATGCAAATGAATTTTGAATTTGTTCCAAATATGAAAAAAAAATAAGTGAATAAGAATAGGGATAAAAATTATTGAAAAATTTAAAGCCTAAAATTTATGGAATATTAGGAAATTTTTTTTGAAATTTTTATCAGTTTCTAACAATAATAATAATATTATTAAATTGTGGTACTAATTTCATTAAGTATTAAAAAAAACTGAAAATTTTTATTATTTAAATTAATATGAATGATATTATTAATTTAAGTTAATTATTAAAAACTATATTCATGATAATTAATTTTAACTCAAATATTAACATTTAAAATTCTTTTAAAAAAAATGAAAGATTTCAAAAAAAAATTAAAAATTAATCAAAATAAAGCCAGCCCGCCGTTTCGTTAGACGACAGCATGGAAGCTAGCTGGTCGTTTTATACAAGCGAGATCATGTTCAAAATAAACGGGCAATGAAAGTTGTTCAATGAAAAAGGCCAGCTGTTTAATGTGAACCGGATTTCTTCTAAAATAAACGGCAGGTTTCCGTTTCGGTTGACAATAGGCTACAAACGAGATGCGTCCGGTCGTTTTTATGGACGCCAAATGTAATTTCAAATTAATGGAGACGTTAAACCTGCCGTTTAACGAAGGCAACGGCAGTTTGATTTGAGGTTGTGACTCCTGATAATCGATCGCACCAGCTCCAGCTCCATCTCCTCCTCTGCAATGGCTTTATTGAGTGCCCAATGGGTACTCGCTTCCCCGCATCCACAAATCAAGCCAACACGTTGAAACAAAACCAAAACACTGTAAGCTGAACAAGATAAACAAATTTTGTTTCTGTTTGTAATTTGTTGGATTTGATCCATAGTGGAGTGGTTGACACCAAAGGATTGTGAATTTGAAGGTGCATTTCTTTCCTAGTCCATTTTAGTCTTCAATTTTGGTGCCTAAAATAGAGGTCATCTCTTAGTTGATCAATTTTATGAACTCAGACAACTATATAGTTTCATTTTATCCTTAGTTGTTGCATAGAAGCCAACTGGTTTTAACAAGAAAGTTCGCTCTTTTTAGTCAACTATTATTGATTAGATACTAATAAGATTTGCATTGGATAAGCCATAAATTTTGTACTTTACGCTTGATTACTTAATAGGATAGCAATAGGGCTTCTAACATTGTACCCCAACTTAGGATCCGTGAGCATAGGAATCATTAACTTTCCCATTTTTGCTAAATATTACCAAGTATGTAGCCTTCTGGTTCACCTCACTGAATCTAATCTTATCAGGGATCACAATAACATCTTTACACCATTTAGTGCAACGATCTCAAGGGAGTAAACTGAGTGAGGCCGGCCAATGTTCGTGACTGTTCTTGTGCATGTCCGTGGACTAGCTCCGAATCCGATTGAAAATGAAGGATAATTCAGCTGCGCTTCGGGTATGCTTGTCCTTTTTGAGCACTTCACTTTCTTCTGCACTATAACTCTTACATGTTTGTCTGAATAACCGAGACGTGGAATATTTGCTCCCGAGGGGTTCACATGGCCTGCCCCAGTGTCAAAGAGGTTGGATGGGGAGAACTGATCGTTAGTAATGCGCTTGCCTCCAAGGTTATACAAATTAGCCGTGGTTATGATGACTGATTTTATGGCTGCAGGTGACCAGTCAGGGTGTACACTTCTTAGCAAAGCAGCAATGCCACTAAGATGAGGGCAAGACATTGACGTTCCAGAGAGGAACTCGAACCTGTTGGTAGTATTGCCAACTGAATGTGGCCAAGCAGCTAAAATTCTCACACCAGGGCCTATATGTCTGGTTTCAAGATCCCAGGACTTGCTATGCTCGGTCCTCTAGAGGAAAACCAAGCAACTTGAGGATCCTCTAGCAAGCCAACTACAGTTGCTTTAAACAAGATTGTAGCTTTTGGTAATGATGTTGAGTTTATATAGGCTTTAATTGCTGATCCTGCAATGTAACTCACATGCGATGCAAGGAGCACATGATAAACAGGTGTGATATCAAATCCCTTATAGTCATGATTCATAACGATCATGACAGCACCACCATTGTCTTTAACATCTTGGCCTTTTGAAATTGTATCATTCCCTCCTTCGCACAACACTATCTTGCTTTTGGTGTTCACATTTTTCAATGATCCTTTATCACACGATGCAGATGATGCATTAGCATAAACTAGAGGAAGCAATTTTGGACGAATACTTATGGGCTGGAAAAGAGATTCGCCGTTTAGCTCTTCATTATTTCCACGTAACACTGCTGCTCTTATAGCTCTGTCTACAGTGCTTGCCCCTACAGTTAGAAGCCATGGTGCCTCATTTTGATAAAGTTCTATAATAAGGCCCTTCATTTCCTGCCGAGCAACTCACAAATATCCCTTTTTGAATGGCAGGATATGTAGCAATTGCAATCGCATCATCGTAGAAAGAATGAGAACCAATTCCTGCCGAAAGTGAAAGCACAGTAACGCCATTCTCAACCGCGGCATCCATTGCAGCCAGCAATTCACTCTCACCAGTCTTATTGTCTGTGCCAGAAACTTTATACATTGCCAAGTGTAATAATGTCGCCATTCCAACTGCAGTTCCATTGGCTTGACCAAAGTAACTGACACCTTGCACAGGACTTCCAGCTACTGTACTGGCTGTGCGCGTCCAATTAATGCTCATCCCTGTCCACCAAGTCATTTCTGGTAGTAGCAAAATTTCTTGCACCGATAAGCTTGTTGTTCCATGATAATGTTCCTTTCAACTCGCATTTATCTTTCCACTTTGCTGGTGGGGGCGGCATTCCTTCACCACTAAACGAAGGGCGATCAGCCGTTATTCCACTGTCGACAACTCCAATTATCACGCCTTTAACATAACTGTATTGCTTCCAAAGTCATAAATTTTGCTGGAGGCCCGAGAAGCTAGGTGTATGAGTTGTATTCAGAGTCACCATCCTTTGAGGGCGGGCTAACACGACTCCTTCCTTCATTTCTATGGCCTTTGCTTCCTTTGCTGTAAGTTTTGCGGCAAACCCAGTAACTAAATGGTGGTAGGAGTGAATCAAACGTGGTTGATCTGTGCTAAATGTGTTAACTGGCATGAATGATTGATACCAGTTATCCAAGTCTTTGGAGTCTGTGAACTCTACACCTTCTGGTTCCGTTAAGAGGACAATATAAGTCTCTAAGTTGCTTTCCGCTTTCAGAATTGCATCACTGGTTGATGAACTGGTTGGTGTCTCAGAAATCGCTACTGATCTAAAGATGGAATTGAGAATAAGGAAAGACATAAGCAACATGGCTGGCAATGTTTTTCATATTAGCGGAACGGCTAGAAAGTGTTGCTGCTTCTGGGTTGCTTCAACCTTATGCAAGTGCTATATTTAAGTAGCTTTGCTTGGAGTTGAATTGATAAAAACCTAACTGTACAAAATGTACAATAAATTTTTTGTTCATCAATCAGATTATATTATATAATATATGAACTCGATTAAAAAATAGAAAAAAAATATTTACTTTAACATTGAAAATTAACATAATTAAATTTATTAAAGCCTCCAAAATAAACACATTTGAAAATCATTTGTGATCTATGTTGATAGAGAAAAACTTTCACTTGATTTGAATTCATTTTGCAAATGAAAGTTGTTGGTGCATATGGTATAATTGCATTTGTATTGCTGCTCGTGACTAGTCAATGTCAAGACAAAGCTTTGATCAAAGTTTCTTTGAATATTAACAGATAACAGCATATTGGTCATCATCTCATTCTTATCCAGAAAAGGGTAACCATGTATTCTTTTAGCTTTGCCCCACAAAAGTAACATCATTTGCTCCACATTTCTTATAATCAATGGATTATTTCGTGTCTTTAGACAAATAATTGAGTTAGAAATACTTCTTATGTAAACAACAAAATGGGAAACTGTCATCTGTCCTTGTATAGTGGAAGCAAACAGGAAGTGAAAATGCGCAAAACACAAACAAAATGCTTGGAAAAGTTGTGTGTTGAGGGAAAGAAAGATAAAAAAGCATGGTAAAAAGGAATATATACGTGGCAGCAACTACAATATTATCGTTCGAGATTTCAATTATTTCTTAGATAAGTATGATGCAATCAACAAATTAATATTAAAGAACTGGTTACTATCTAAGAATCAATAAAAGAATAGGAACAGTGCAACTTCAGAAATTTACAATAGTTCTGTTTCACTCTTATTAGTTCAACTTCAAGAAACAACAGTTTGGAAGGAGAAAATATAATGCATGAAAGAAGAGTTGTCCTTAAGCATTACAGCAACAGTACTAATTAAATATAACAGCAACTGGGGTTCGAACACTCTTGCCATCAGCCACCCATTTAATGTATCCCTGAGCAAAAGATTCAGTAGCATTTTTGTTCTTACTAAATGTTACTGAATATGTCACCTTCTGGTTCGCCCCACTAAAACTGATCTTATCAGGTGTTACCTTAACGTCTACACCTTTTGGTGCAGAGATTTCAAGGGTGTAAATTGAGTTAGGCGGTCCAACATTTGTTATTGTTCTTGTGTATGTTTTTGGAGTGGACCCCAATTTAATAGAAAATGAAGGGTAATTCAATTGAGATTCAGGTATGCTTGAATCGTTGGAGCATTTTACTGTTCGCTGCACAATTAGCCCCACCTGTGTGTCAGAATAGCCTAGACCACATAAGTACGGAATGTAATCGTCAGGTTGGATATCATAAATAAGGCCTGGATCATTTGCTCCTGGTGGGTTCACATGGCCTGCACCTATGTCAAAGATTGTTGCTGGAACAAACTGTTCATCAGAAATTGGCTTGCCTCCAAGGTTATTCAAGTTAGCAGAGGTAATGATGGCAGATTTTATGGCCGCAGGTGACCAGTCAGGATGAGCACTTTTGAGCAGAGCAGCAATACCACTAAGATGAGGGCAAGACATTGAGGTTCCTGAGATCATTGAAAACCTATGTGTACTATTGTCAGCTGAAACTGGCCAAGCAGCCAAAATTTTCACACCAGGACCTATAATGTCAGGTTTTAAAATTCCAGGACTCGCCATGCTAGGACCTCTTGAGGAAAAGTCAGCAACTTGAGGAGCATCTTTCAAGCCAGTTACAGTTCCTTTGAACAAGATTGTAGCTGTTGGCAATGATGTTGAGTTTATATATGCTTTTATTTCTGATCCTGCATTGTAACTCACATGTGATGCAGGAAGGACATGAAGAGAAGCGGTTGTTACAAAGCCATCAGATTCATCATTCATTACAATCATGGCAGCACCACCGTTGTTTTTCACTTCTTGACCTTTCCAAATTGTTCCAAATCCTCCTTCACATAACACTATCTTTCCTTTGACATCAATATTCGAGAGTGATCCTGGCTCACAGTATGCAGATGATTCATTACCATTTGCACCTGCATAAACAAGTGGAAGCATTGTTGAAGGAAAATTTGGCTGATAAAGGGATTGACCATTTAACTCTGCTTTATTTCCAAGCAATACAGTTGCTCTTATTTCTCTATCCACTGTGCTTGCTCCCACAGTTAGAATCCATGGTGCCTCATTTGATAAAGAAGTATTTTGAGGCCCAGAATTTCCTGCTGAGCAACTTACAAAGATTCCTTTTTGAATAGCTGCATATGCACCTAATGCAATCACATCATCATAGAAAGGATGAGAACCGATTCCAAGAGAAAGTGAAAGCACATCAACACCATCCTCAATTGCAGCATCCATTGCAGCCAATATCTCACTCTCACCGGCCTTGCCTACTCTACCAGAAACTTTATACATCGCCAAGTGAGCTAACGGTGCCATGCCACTTGCAGTGCCATTGACCTGTCCAAAGAAATTAGCACCTTGCACAGGACTTCCAGCTGCTGTGCTAGCTGTGTGAGTTCCATGATGGTATTCATCGTCAGTGTTTTTACTATCAGTAGCGAAATTTCTTGCACCAATGAGCTTATTGTTGCACGAATAAGTTCCATTCAATTCACACTTCCCTTTCCATTTTTTGGGCGGAGGAGGCATTCCTTCACCACTAAATGAAGGGTGGTCAGGCGTTATTCCACTATCAATAAGTCCAATAATCACTCCCTTGCCATAACTTGAGTAGTTCCAAAATCCTGAATTTTGCTGCAAACCCAAGAAACTAGGTGTATGGGTTGTGTGTAGAGGCACCATCCTTCTGGGGCGAGCTGACACGAACCCATCCTTCTTTTCCATTTCCTTTACTTCATCTGCTGTAAGTTTTGCAGCAAAACCTATCACCACCTGGCGGTAAGAATGTACTAAACGTGGTTGGTCTGAGCTAAAGGAGTTAACGGGCAAAAACGACTGATACCAGCTATCTAAATCTTTAGACTCGGTGAAGACTGCACCTTCTGGTTTCTTTAAGAGCACAATGTAAGTCTCTAAGTTGTTTTCCTTTTTCACAGTTTCAATTGAGGCTAGACAGGAACTAAGCAAGGAATTAAGAATGATGAAGAACACAAGCAACATGGTTGGTGATACTATGCAACTTCTGTTTTTCATATTATTTGAAAACTAGCAAGTCTTGGTGGTTTTGAGTTATTGCAATCTTATAAGCTATTTATAACATCATTTAACAAAGAGATACAAGAAAATTTATCAGCCTATAATGATGGCCGGCACTTATAGAAGTTGGGGTCTAGTGGTTGGAATTTTTTATTTATTTGTCAGGCTCGTTTAAGCTTATAGCCTCTTATAGTTGGCACTAGGATTTGGTAATGCCGGCTGTTCATGCCAATATAGTGCGGCCATAGAAATAATGCAAGATTAAGATTTCTTCGAATTTTATTTTGTACATGACTATGTTGCCAAGTGGCTAACAACATGTTCTATGAGCTTTGCTCCTTAAGAATCAGAAAGATACAATAATTTGCTTTTTGTGCATCAGCTGCCAAAAATGCCAATGTTTTGCATTTTGATGACTATGCAATTCTAAGGCAGGCCAGAGCCAGACCTCTGTTTTGCCTCCAAATGTTTAATCAGAATACCCAAAAGGTGGCAGAGTCTGCGACGATTTTACCAGACGAGTGGAAAAGTTTCCCTGTCGTTTAGGCCAACACTTAATAAGAAATTACGCAAAACACACCATTGAAGCACTCTGCCAATATTTAGGCAGGGACTATACCGCAAACACTGTTATATATTGACAAGTTAGTTTGAAAAGAAACCAAATTCCATGCACTAACTTACGTCAGAGTATGTCAAGGAGTTGCATTCAATAAAATATTTAGTATTGGAGCCATGTCATAAGCCATTTATATGGTAGTGCTTGGAATTGGATCTAAATAATAATGAAAACTAATTAATTAGAGGTCAGTAAATAATGAGTTGCAGGTCTATTTCAAGCAAAAATGTCCAAATTATCTGCTTTTAATTGCAAAATTAATCTCCTGAAAAGATAAGACTCTTTTCCCTTCCATTGGGCAAAGGGAATTCAATCTTCCTCACTAAATGACAAATAATTTGTTTATAAGGAAACTTGAAAAATTGAAACGCCAGACAGCGGAAACGTTTCTGTCTGACGGCAAATCTTTTTGCAATCATTGAAAAGCTAATAATGATCTTGACTCAATTGCTATCTCTCTTCCTAAATACTTGTCACATTTGGAATGTCATACCATTGTTATTGGTCATATATAAAAGGTAAGAGATGGCCTTGAAAGGAGAATAGGTTGCTGGGCATGCTGATGTCTAAAGAAACATTTTCTTGGTGTTTCGTTTTTCTAATTTTCTCCCATTTCTATTTAGAGAAACCTTCATAAATAGAACCCTCTTGCTGGCATAGTTTTTTTGAATTGAATAATCAATTCCATCTATCCTTTTTTAAATTCTTTGAATTAGCAATATAATTTTGATTTGTTTCTTTGCAGATTTGAACGAAAACCAGTATTTTGTTTCACATTTGCTAGGTCTTTTGTTTTTCTAAATTTTTTTCCCATTTCTATTTAGGGAAACCTTCATGCTGGCATACGTTTTCATGAATTGAACAATTTAGATTTGGATTTTCGTGTTGTATTTGTTTCTTTGCAGATTTGAATAGAAATGAATATTTTGGAGATATTTGAAGAGGAATGTAGATGATGATTAGATATAAACGGATATTGAAAAGTACTCTTTAATATATTAAATATTAAATTATAATTAAAATGCAGACAACTAAAAAATTCTAAAAAGTATAGATATGAAAGATAGAATACAATTTAATTAATAGATTTTACTAGAAAAAAATGGTTTTGATAAGGGGCTTTAAAGCAATCTCTCGGTAGATTGTTGCTTCAGATTAGTGGCTTTTCGATCATCTTCACAGATTAAATGTAAAGCCTGTCTAACACTAAAAGTCTTGTTCTGCTCATGCTTAAAGGTTCTGGAGGCATGAGAGGAAACCAGAAGTTGCATGTCATGCTTCACTAATAACTTAGGCTGTGTTGGATTAAAGTTCTGATTTTTTTGTTTGCCGAAATTTACTTTCTAAAAACTTTGATTTTCCTAGAAAATATATTCAATAATAAGAAAATGTAGTTCATAAATATACTTTTGATCATTGATTAAGCATCCCCTAACTCAAAGCATGCATCTGAATTAAACATGTCTTAACTTCCACTCGCTCAATACAATTATTAAATCAAGCATTTTGCACCTTACAGGTTCCTGTCGAGCTCTAGCACATGGACTATGAAAAAATTACCGCAATTGGGCTTCTAACACTATATAATTCAGAAGTCCAAGTGAGATACCCTTGTGCAAAAGCTCCATTTGCATTTCCATTTTTACTAAATGTCACTGAGTATGTTGCTTTCTGGTTCTCAGAGTTACTGAAAACTAGAGCATTGGGTTTTACTTCAACATCTACACCTGGAGGTGCAGTAATCTCAGGGAGGAAAGCTGAGCCTGGCAGGCCAATATTTGTAACTGTTCTTAGGTATGTCTGTGGAGTGGGTCCCAATTTGATAGAAAATGAAGGATAATTCAGTTGAGCTTCAGGTATGCTTGAATAATTTGAGCATTTCACTGGTCGCTGGACAATTATTCCTACTTTTTTGTCCGAATAGCCCAAACCACATAAGTAAGGGATGTAATCATCAGGTTGGATATCATAAACTAGCCCTGGATTATTTGCTTTCGATGGATTCACATGGCCTGATCCCAAATCAAACACATTGGCAGGAACAAATTGTTCATCTGAAATGGGCTCGCCTAAAAGGTTAGATATACGAGCAGTGGTCATGATAGCAGATTTTATAGCGGCTGGTGACCAGTCAGGGTGTGCACTTTTGAGCAACGCAGCCACACCACTAAGATGAGGGCAAGACATTGAAGTTCCTGAAAGAAAATTAAATGTTGACTTTGATTTGGTTCTATTATCAACTGAGATTGGCCAAGCTGCTAAAATGCTAACGCCAGGGCCTGTAATGTCTGGTTTAAGGATTCCCGGACTTGCTAAACTAGGACCTCTTGACGAAAATTCAGCAACCTGAGGAGCTTTCGGCAAACCAGTTACAGTTCCTTCAAACAAGATTGTAGCTACTGGGGAAGATGTGGAGTTAAAATAGGATTTAATGGCTATTCCATCAATGTAATTCACATGCGATGCAGGTAGCACATGAAAATCAGCTTCTGTAATGTAGCCATTGAGCTCATCATTCATTAGAATCATAGCAGCACCACCATTATCCTTCACCTCTTGGCCTTGGTCAATTCTTCCTATTCCTCCTCCACTCTCACACAACACTATCTTGCCTTTGACATCAACGTTTCTCAATGATCCTGCTGCGCAAAATGCAGATGAAGCATTACCATTTGCACCTGCATAAACAAGTGGCAAGAATCTTGGAAGTAAATCTTTCGGCTGGAAAAGAGATTCCCCATAAAATCTTGACATATTTCCAAGCAGTACTGTTGCTCTTATTGTTCTATCAATTGTACTTGCTCCTACTGTTAAAATCCAAGGTGCTTCGTTTGACAAAGAGCTATTACCAGGACCAGAATTCCCAGCTGAGCAACTAACAAAAATCCCTTTTCGTACAGCCCCATATGCACCTATCGCAATAACATCATGAAAGAAAGGAAGCGAAGTACCACCAAGGGAAAGGGAAAGCACATCAACACCATCATCAATTGCAGTATCCATTGCTGCCAAAATGGCACTCTCGGGACAACCAAATCCTGCACAAACTTTATACATTGCCAAGTGAGCTAATGGAGCAATGCCAACTGCAGTGCCATTAGCCTGGCCAAACCAGTTTGCAGATTGAACAGGACTTCCAGCTGCTGTGCTAGCCGTGTGAGTCCCATGTCCGAACCCAATTGGAGGCTTACCAGCAGAAATGAAATTTCTTGCACCAATGAGTTTGTTATTACATACATTCTCATTGAATTCACATTTTCCTTTCCATTTTGCTGGTGGGGGAGGCATTCCTTCATCGCTAAAAGAAGGATGATCAGGAAATATTCCAGTGTCTAAAACACCAATAATAACTCCTTTACCGTAGCTTGAATAGTTCCAGAATCCAACATTCTGTTGCAAACCCAAGAATCTAGGACTATGAGTTGTGTGGAACTGCAAAACCTTCTCCGGTCGGGCTAAGAGAAATCCCTCTTTCCCTTCCATGGATTTTGCTTCTTCTGCTGTCATTTTTGCAGCAAATCCAGAAACCACATTGTGATAGGAATATACAATGCGAGCTGTTTGGTTTGATTTTGAATTAGAAACTGGCAAAAATGACTGATACCAGATATCTAAATCTTTAGCTTGCATAGATGCTGCACTTTCTGGTTTCTCCACAAGGACAATGTAAGTTTCAGTGTTTCTTTCCCCTGTAGATGCTCGAGAGAAACTAATTGTCGAAACTAAGCTAACTAGACATACAACCACCATCTTTGATAATAACTCACACTTCTGGTGCTCCATTTTAGAACAAGAACTAGAAAATGCTCACAATTTGATTTCCTATAAGCTGTCCTTCGAATATGTATTTATAGAGAGAGTCTGGGCATATAATCTAGAGATGCGAGTGAAAATGGCAATGAAAGGTTCTTGTAAATGAAAGAATCGGTGTTACTAAAATAGAATAGTTTAAACTTTTGAATAAGACATGGTAATCCTCGCCATGAATGCAACAAAGCAACCATAACCAAGAGAACAATTAATACCTATTTAATATCATATTCTCATTAAGTAGCAATGCCAGAAGAGGGAACTTTTTAATACGAAATAAGCTGTGATGATTCAGAAGAAAACAAGGAATTGAGTGGAGATCAGTATTATTGATTAACATCTATATATTGCATAGCTTACATAGCTTACAAGTAGAATCGATAGCAACTGCTAACTGATTGCTTAGCTGTAAATTTTGGTTATAATAAACTAACTGACTTTGGCGCCCTTTTTCCCTTTTGATTGCTGATCCATTTTAATATCTAACACCAATCAAGTGGTTTGATCAGTAAAAAGTCAGTTGCATCTTAAGACAAATTTTATTTATAAGGTGAAAAATTCATATTTGGAGTTATCAAACTTTGCCTGAATATTACTTCTAACTGATGTGGACACGAGCAAATGATGAAAAATGAAAAACCAAAATAATAAGAGTGCTCATGCGGCCGTATGTGGACCCTGAAATCTATTGATGGCCCAAGTCCAATATTGTCAGGCCCAATTAATACTGCCACACTAGAGAGGCCCAAGCTGATGGAGGATTTCTGACCCAAATATGCATGTCCAGTAGCTAACCGGACTATCACTTTTATTACAATTGTTCTCAAATTTGACTACATGTATTATATTTTTATTTTAATTTAATTTGATATTATACAAAAGTACATCTTAGATTAAATAATATATTTTAATAAATAAATAAATAGTTTGATTTTTTAAGGGAGTGATCTATTTATTTTAACTTAAAAAAAAAATGTAAAAATCTGAAGAAGCATCTAGAAACGAGAAAGGCGGCCACCGCGCGGCTGTGCCTAAAACGGAAGGTGATGAAATGAAAAACAAAATAAAAAGGCAAAAAAGAAAAAATGGCATGTCTCAGGTCATTGACAACAACTACAAAGACTGCCATAGCAGCCTCTGCCGTACCTGCAGCCTTTGCTTTTTCGTCTCTCGCGTCTTCCTCTCAATCTTCTCATCCAAATCATAAACCCTACAGCCTCTCTTTCCTCTCAATTTCCACTTCTTCCCTTCGCTCTCCAGCTCTCGTTGGCTTTGCCAAAGACATGGTTCAGCCTCCCTCTGCTCTTAGCATGGACTTATCCACTTCCGATCTCAAAACCACTTCTCAGGTTCCTGATTTTATATTACCCATTTGTTTTTATGTCAAAATCTTTCATTTTTGGTATAAGTTACAAATCTTGTTCTTCTTGCCTGCAGGAAGATGTAATATTGCCTGAGCTACTCGTAAGTAAAATTCTCGATTTCAGTATCTGTTTCAGTTTTATTTGTATCGTATTTGAGCTTATTTATGTGGATTCCATTGATACCTATGAAATTTTCGATCTTGATGTGAAAACAGACGGAATTCATGGTGGATATGAAGTGCGAAGGTTGTGTTAATGCCGTCAAGACTAAGTTGCAAACTGTCGACGGTAATTTTTCTTTTTGGCACAAATAATCATTGGTTGGCTATACAATATCGGTCTATTTTTATCCTTATTAATAGTAGGCTTGGTTTTCCATTTTTCGGGGCGGAAATCAGGAGTTAAGAATGTGGAGGTAGACTTGGACAATCAAGTGGTAAGAGTTCTTGGCTCTTCACCTGTAAAGACGATGACAGAAGCTCTGGAGCAGACGGGTCGAACTGCCAGGTTGATTGGCCAAGGGGTTCCTGAAGGTTGGTCAATTATCATTTCTAGGATTTTTATGCTATTTTAATAGTGCCATCTTGGGTATTTATTCGTCTTCTAAACATGTATTTTTGTGAATGAGTTAGACGTGTAGATTTCAATACTTGTCTTTATTACTTGGGTATGCATGCCATGAAGCATGAATTGAATTAAATTGTGATGTGTATGTGATATCCTTACAATATCTAGAGGCATTGCTAAGCAATTCAATTTCCTAGAATCTTAAATTTAGAATGAAAGATCAATAGTGATTCCTTGATATTGACATTATTTAGCAACAAAGAGTCTCATGAAACACTATTTTTTATGGTTCTACCTTGTTTCAAGCTTTTCTGTACCAGATGTTGGATAATAATTCAGGAAATACAAAATTTGGAAAACTAATTTGCTGAGAAACTCCCTTTGTGGCAATTCCTGAAATCAACCTTTCACATCATATATAGTTCATAGAAAAAGCCCTCAACTTTGATCATGACTTGTATCTGAATTTAACTTGCTCGTATATCAATGATACAATTCTTGCAAGTTGCAACGGGCATACTATTTCAGATATAAAAAAAAAAAAACAATATCTTTCAATATTATTCTCATAGTTTCAAGCAGAATTAAAGCCTTTTGAAAGGGAAAAATTGCAAATCTAAAAACATTTTGTCTGCTGATATTTAATGGTTGTCACTTGTTACAGCACTTTTCTGATTTACTTTCTGTTGCCTATGCCTCCTTTAAATAGTAAATGTGTTAAGAGTGGAACAAACTTTGCAGATCATCAAAATGTAATTACAGTGCCTGAAATAATTTACCCTTGTTTTTGCCTCTCAAGACTTTTTAGTATCTGCTGCTGTTGCTGAATTCAAGGGACCAGACATTTTTGGTGTAGTTCGCTTTGCTCAAGTGAATATGGAATTGGCCAGGGTTGAAGCCAACTTTAGTGGATTATCACCTGGGAAACACGGTTGGACTATCAATGAGTTTGGTGATCTGACAAAAGGTGCAGCAAGCACTGGGAAAGTGTATAATCCTACCAATCAAGCAACTCAAAAAGAGGTCTGCATCAGCATATGCCTGCTTTTAGTATGTTATGCTTGTGCTCTTTGCCACAATCACCAAGTAACACTAACAACTGATGGTACAAAATACGATGAATATTAACATGCAGTAAAATATTGCTTTATGATATTCATTTGAGCAATTTATTGACCTTTGCACATCTTTCTCCAACATTTAAGTTACCTACTTTCAAAAATTGACAACAAACCTGTGCTTAAAACTGTAGATTGATCGTTTAGAATTTTTTGGCCCTTTCTGTCTGCTGGTCTCCCATTTTTATGTCAAGTTTGCTTGCTTTATATATTCACAGTCCGGTTATAATAGTATTCCCTAACTATATTCCTTGATTTATCAGCCACTTGGCGACCTGGGAACATTAGAGGTTGATGAAAAAGGAGAGGCCTTCTTCTCTGGTGTGAAACAGAAGCTGAGAGTTGTAGATCTTATTGGGAGATCTGTAGTAGTATATGGAACAGAAGATAAATCAGATAGTGGTCTCACAGCAGCAGTTATTGCTAGAAGTGCCGGAGTTGGTGAAAACTACAAAAAGCTATGCACATGTGATGGAACTACCATATGGGAATCAAGTAATACAGATTTTGTCACCAGCAAGGTTTAATGATTCTAGTAAAACATTATACATGGGCACTTAATCCACTTTTTCACCCACTGTTGTTCTCTACATGTATAAATCTATTTGCAAGTTGAATATAAGAAACAAAATTGACTTTTTTTTATCCAATAAAGAAAATGTCTAATGGCTCTTATTTTTGAAACGCAACAGTTATGCTTACGGATGAACTGCTTTAGTACTAGTTTTGTGACATGGTCTGCAATTTAGCCTGGTTTATTACTTTGCATGGGTTCAGAGATTGTTCTCAGTAATTGTTTCCTGGTGGTGAGCGGTTGACTATTGTTGTACCGGAAGGCTTTGGTCGTCCAAGACCAAAATAAATAAAATTTTGAATTAATGATGTAGAAGTCTTCGGAGGGAGCTAGGCTAACATCGACTGAGGCTCTGGAAAGGAGGTTGGCCCTAGCAGAGAGCTTATAACGACATGTGTAAGCTTGGCTAGCTCCAATGTAAATCACTTGATCTGTGCGCATGCAAGTAGAATTTCATCCTACCATCTAGCTCAAAGGCAACTTAGCAGATAGCTTCAATCAACACAATTTTCATGGTTAAAATGACAATCCAATAAAATTTAGAGTCTGATAGTCATCCATGGGAAGTTGATGGTGCACCATTACAATCAGCGTTAACTTCAGCTATATGGGCACATCGAAAATGGGATAGGGTGACCAAGTCAAAATCTGTAACATAAACCTGAATAATAGAATAATGAAACATCTCTAGTAGCAGGAGTTGAGGATCAGGTTCTCTAAGGCAATAGTCCTTCGTTCTTTGCCATCTCGTAAAGAGCAATGGCCATTAAAACCTTTGCATCAGCTGTCATGCGCCAAAGCTTCCCATAGGGAACCACACGAACCTTAATCAGTTCACCATGGTCTCGAAGGCCGGTCTCTTTGCCTTGCAAGTGTGAGATAATTTCTTTATCAACACATCCTCGATGAAGGAACACAATAATTTCTTCATCACATCCTCCCTAACCATGGAAAGGTAAACAGGTAATGTGAGGTACAGATTATATCTTTCTCAAAACTAACTGCTCCAAAAAAAAAAAAAAAAAATTGTAAAACACGATCACGTTGCCAAGCATACCATCTGAAGACCCACACTATGTTTGTGGATATTATAACTACTTGTGTTTATTCAAAATGACCTCAGAGTATAAGTATGATCTTTGATCTTCCTAAACATATGTAGTTTCCAATTCAGACTATTAATTCATAGCCCTTAATGTCAGCATGATCTTTACAAATTAATAGAAATTCAAGCCAGTATAATTACACCCTCGTTCTTAATTATGAACGCTCAAGTGTTATAAACAGTCTCCAATTTTTTTACATTGTAGGACTCTGAAAAATTCAAAGGACGATTAAATTATTTTGTCAAAATAGGTTAATTAGGAAACAATACTTGCAAATTATAACCAAAAAAGGATGAAAATTTACACATACAGGAGATGGAATAACTCTGCATCCAGTGGAAGGGTCCAGTAAGGCTGTGAGGTCAACCATGTCTTCTAGCTTTAAGCGAATACCGGTCTCCTCTTCAACCTGTCAAAGTCATCTTTTCATACATTAGGAACTCTATTGGATTGTAGATCTGCTTAATTATCCAATATCCTTTTCCATGTTGAGTTAGGTTTTAAAGGACCAGTGTGCAGTCAGGTAATTTCCATTTGTTTGCTGTTGTTAGGTTGTATGTTTCTGTTTTCTTGAGTAAAATTATTTCTTTTCTAGAAAGAACTACTAATGCTGAGAAGTGAGAAGAAGAGACCTCACGAACTGCAGTTCCAACAAAATCACCCTTGTCGTCATCCACCATCCCAGCGGGTAATTCCAAAACGAGCCTCCCAGTGGGAACCCTAACCTTAGACACGCATGAGAGTTCATGAGGGTTTATGGTGAAATACCAATATAAAAGCTATTATCTTTTTAACTTAAATTTGTTTTCATTTCCAATGAATATTGAAGAAATACAGATAACTAAGTTGCTAAAAGTACCTGTTCAGTAAGAACAGCATATGTCTCACCTTCACAGTTCAAAATAATTAGCACAGCTACTGCTGGTCCCCTTGCAAATACTATACCTGGAACCTAGACATGTTTTAGTCCTTACACAAAGATACAAGATTATAGCATTTACTTAGTTGCTTGTGGAATGGTAGAAGAAATATATTTCCACGAAATAAACAATGGAAGCTGCAATTCATGGCTCTAATTGCAAATTAAATTAAAGAATGAACTTGAGATATTTGACGTGTCAAATAATATGATTAAACAGTACGTAAGAAATCATGATGTGAAAAAGAAACAAATAAAACAAGTTGCAAAGGTAAAAATTATGTATAACTATTGCTGCTAGGCTCTATCTGAGTTGAACATTAAAGGAAAAAATTCACAGGGAGATGAACAAATACCTTTTTCCCTGTTTCCTTGTCATAAATATCTGCCTTGAATTTTACAAAGCCAATGCGCTGTCCAAACATATCCACTCCCTATACCAAATGGTACATCAGTAAGAACACGTAAATCAAGGTAATGAAAGTTATGACGCAAAATGAAGCGGCAAAAATGAACAACACTAAAAGCAGCAGTTTTTAGTTTATAGCGTTTCAACAATTTCCTACATTCATTCAGCTACAGGTAATTAGATTAAACTGGCAGCAGAGAAAATTAGAAATCAAACTCATTTCTTTTCCAGAAAAAAAAAAAAAAACACAGAATCCTATTGTAGCTACGAAGAAATAACACTTTAAAGAATCATATCATTGTGAAGACAATTGAGATTAAAGCCATTAGTGAAGAATGAAAAACTTACCTGAATAAGTACTCGTTCTAAGGAATAACCGCCGGTGGCTAAAATCCCAGTTTCAGATTGCAAGTTCTTTAGCCACTGCTTAAACAGTAATGAATCAATAGCATTCCTGCAATCCCCCAAAGAAAAGAGATTATTTTAAAGAATTAAAGCTAATTGTTTGTTGAAATTTTCAAATTAACAAAATAATAGCATATAAAAATTAAATTGGAAACGAAAATTCTTGCGTTATACTCGCCTGAAATCGGAATCGGAGACGCCAGGAGCAGCTTCGATCTTGACGGGTTGATCGGGTTGACTTTGCAAGGTGAGGGAGTGCGTCAGGGGCTGCGGTGACACGGTTGACATTTTGAGAGAAAATGCTCTGTCACTTTCCCGTGTTTTATGATGCAGAAGAGAAAGAGACCGTGGCAAAAGGAACCGTTTTGGGAGTGTGAGCAGAGACATCTATCGGAAGCGTCAAGAACAGAATGACGAACTCGATTTCATCACTCCACACGAATAACTCGCTGCCCATGCGCACGGCACGTGCATTATTCAAAGTAGCCCTAACCTTGATCATAATTACAACTTCCATCCTTATATATGATTAGTTCTCAAAGTCAACCGTTAAATTAATTAATAATTAATAACTACTTAATAATTGTCAGTGATTAATCATTTGAAAAAAAAAATTAGAAAGTTTATCATTTATATATATTAACGGGAGAAATTTATTACACTAAATAAGACTATTTTCTAAGTATATATTAAAAAAAAATTATAAATAACTTTCTTTTAAAAAACCTATTTTTTGAATTGATTTTTTACATATATATATATATTCGGTATCCAAACACCAATATATGTAAGTTTTACCCAACATTTATATAGAATAATTTATGAATTATTTATTCTATTTATACACCAAATTAATGAAATATAAATTTTTAAAAAGTGTCGATACTTTTTCTTATAGCATATAATTATTAATTAGAAATATCATTAATTCAAAAGAAAATTACCTTTTATTGATTTGTGAGTGATTTCATGGACAAGGTTTAAGCAAAGTAATCTTATTATTTTTTCTAGCCACCACGTGGCAACTGCCAACTGCCAACTGGTAGTGGTACGTGTCAATAAATTACTTCGGTCGGTGGTTACTCATTTCTATATAAATGGATGGACAGCAGAAGCACAAATTACAAGACATATCCATTTTACCTCAAGATCAATCATGCAGCCAATAATGGAATCCTATAAGTTTATCCTTTTCACTTTGTTTCTCTTGATATGCATCTATTATCGTTTTACCCTAAAAAATAAGAAGAAACTCCCACCAGGACCAAGAGGCCTTCCTATAATTGGAAACCTGTTAGCAATCGGAAAAAGACCCCACGAGTCTCTACCCAAGCTAGCCCAAATCCATGGCCCTCTCATGACTATCAAATTAGGCTTCAACACCACCGTAGTTTCTACTTCTGCGGAAATGGCTAAAGAAATTCTCCAAAAGAATGATGAAGCTTTCTTGGGGAGACGTATTCCGCATGCAGTAACTGCAGAACACAACTATGAACTATCCATGGCGTGGTTATCGGGCGGTCGGAAATGGAAAATCCTTAGAAAAATCTGTAATAGTCATCTCTTTACTCCTCAAAGACTTGATTCATTGCAAGGTTTAAGAAATCAAATGATTAATTGTATGGTTAAGTCCATTACTGAAGCTAGTAAAGCTAGAGAAGGTGTTAATATTGGAACGCTAGTGTTTGGAACAACGTTGAATTTGTTATCTAATTCTATGTTTTCCGGTGATATGTTGGATTCGAAATCCATTAATGCAATTCAAGAACTGAAAATGCTTATTGGGAAAATAATGGAGCTATCAGCAAAGCCAAACTTGTCAGATTTCTTTCCTTGCTTGAAACCATTGGATCCACAAGGTATCAAGAGACAAATCAAGATTTCTTATGATCGTATGGATGAATTGATTGATGGAATTGTTGGTCAACGTATTAAGAGAAGAGAAACTAGCTCTGAGAGATATGGTGATTTCTTGGACATTCTTCTTGACCAGACCAAAGAATGTGGCCCTGATGAGTTCAACCGGGAAGATGTCATTATTTTACTTGCGGTAATATCTCTACGTCTCTCCTCTATATATGAAGACCTATTACCATTAATTCTTGAAAAAAAAAAAATGTTTACTTAGAGATTATTAAATTAATTTTCCAAAACAGCAAACATCAATTTCAAGTTTCGTAATAGCAATTTTCAACGACTATGAAATGGTATACAAGTCAATCATATTTGTAGTTTAAACATCTCCTAACAGATAAAACTTGCTAAACTCCGTTTATGGATTATCGAATATCCATAAACCAGATAGAAAATTTTTCCCACCTCACTTTTTTATTTTTTTCCTATGATTCACTGGTTTTTGTCTAAGACTGGATCTAAATAAGGAAATCTCTCTACTGTACCATGTTAATAGAATCTAATCCACATTTTGATTAATTACTAGTTGCTGTAAATTACTTTGGATTGAATTTGTAGGACTTGTTCATTGGAGGAACAGACACAACAACGACGACAATGGAATGGGTAATGGCAGAGCTGCTCCGGAACCCTAAAATAATGGCAAAAGCAAAGGAAGAACTTGTTGAAACAATAGGGAAAGAGAAAACCATAGAAGAGAAAGATATTATACAATTTCCCTATCTACAATCAATTCTTAAAGAAACAATGAGGCTTCACACAACAGCACCTGTTCTTTTGCCTCACAAGGCACAAATGGACATAGAAATCTATGGCTACACCATACCAAAGGATAGCCAAGTTCTTGTTAATGCATGGGCATTGGCTAGAGACCCTAAATACTGGGATAACCCGACAGAGTTTCTTCCAGAAAGGTTCATGAAATTAGGAATTGATTTTCGAGGCACGTGTTTCTACTACGTTCCATTTAGTTCAGGTCGCAGAATTTGCCCTGGTTTGGGTCTTGGTGTTAGAATGATGAGCTTATTGTTGGCTTCGTTAATTCACCAGTTTGATTGGAAGCTTCCTAATGGAATGGCTATAAATGATATGGACATGAGCGATAAGTTTGGTACTACTCTGCAGAAGGCTACTCCTGTTATTGCAGTTCCGCTGCTCGCTAGCTCAAGTTAAAATAATTACCTCTCTTTTCCAGAATTTTCCTCTGCAAGTAGTTACTTCTACTTAATTGTTTGTTTATGTATTTATTGTTGATTTGTTAAAGGTTGAAATCCTACCTGCCTGGCCGTACTATAGGGATGCTACCCATCAGGCAAGGGCTGTGCAAACAGGCAACCGACCTGTAAAAACCAAAAACTGAAAATGGATTTTCTTTGAAACCCAACTAAATGTGGCTGCCGTCCAACCGTTGGATTATGATCAGAAAATAAATATTTTAAAATAATTGATATAAAGACCGAAAATCGAAAATATAAAAAATTTTAACCGAAATTGAATCACCGAATCAAAAATTGAACACATGCAAACTCCAAGTTTTATGGTATTTAAAATTATTCTCATTCTTTTGAGAATGATTAAGGATGAAATAAATTATAAAATGTCGAGTTAGGGTATAAAAAATAAAACTGGATATGACATTTTTATTTAGATTTTAATTATCTCAACATAAATTAAAAAATATTGAGTGCTTTTGCTTCAGTGATGCCTAACGTTACTGTCTGCTGATCTGTTTTGCTTAAAGTATTTTCCTTAATATATTTTTTATTTTTACATTTTTTTGGTGAAATTTTCTTCACATATTATATATCATCCTCTAAAAGTATCTTCCTTCCAGACAAAACATGAAAGAAGACTTATCAACATTACCAGCTCGCAACTTCCAATGAACCGGCCATTCCTTTAAGGGTCTTGTCAACTTGATTCTGATTCGCACCTTATAACATTTAAAAATGGATAAAATAAGAAAATAATAATTTACGATTGAGTCTCACCGATTTCATTTTTATAAATAAAACTCAATATTTAATTAAATTCTTAAATTTCATAAAAATCATATTATATGTGAAAAAAAATATGTTAGCGTAATTTTACGATAATTCTAAGGACCCATCAAGCCCCTAAAAGTATAAATTTATAATAAAATTATTATAATTTTAAAAATACAATAGATTTTTTAAATATCTTAAAATGCACTGAGAAAAAACAGTAAAATTAAAATAATTTCATACATTAACTCTTATTTTACGGCATAATGCTTACATATCTATATCGCATTGTTTATTAATGACTCAAGAATTAGAAGTGCATCATTTAAACTAAAGAAAATTAGAAAGGACCATGTCATGTAATGATCCGATTTTGCCAACAAACGGCAATAAAAACATAAAAACGACATAACAATATTGACTACACTTGCATAGGTATAGCTCGCAAGTGCTGAGCCTTCTCCAAGGTGAGGCCAAACCTATCTTCCATGTCCATGTTCTCTGGTGTAACTCCATCTTCAAGCTTCCAATCAAAGGAATTAATGAGTGACGCTAACATCATATGTAACATTCTTATAGCCAATAACAATCCAGGGCAAATTCTTCGTCCAGCACCAAATGGAATAAGCTCAAAATCTCGGCCTCGAATATCAATATCTGATCCTAAGAATCTCTCCGGTATAAAAGAGTCTGGATTCTCCCATCGACTCGGGTCTCTACCTATAGCCCATGCATTGACCAAAACCTGAGCGCCTTTTGGAACTACGTAACCAGACATTTCTACATTTTCTCCTCCTATGCGTGGGAGTAAGAAAGGAGTTGGTGGGTGCAATCTTAAGGTCTCTTTGATAATTGCTTGCAAGTAAGGTAATCTAGGAACGTCTGATTCCTCTGGCAATTTTCCTTTTCCAATAGTTTGCTCTAACTCTATTTGAGCTTTCAAGTATATCTTGGGGTTGCGGAGTAGTTCTGTCATTGCCCATTCTAATGTGCTCGAAGTTGTATCTGTCCCAGCAGAAAATAGATCCTGTCACATGAAAGGAAAAAAGGAATATCAACCAACGAAAATCCTCAGTGAATAGGAAAAATATTTTAATTAAAACTGACCAAGAACAAATGTTTCATGCAATTTCTATCCATCTCCTCGTTCTTATTTTGTTCAAGGCTTAGAAGAGTATCAAGCATGTCGTTTGTTGGAATATATCCTGGCTCTTTTCTTAGTGCCAACCGTTCATCAATTATATGATCAAACACCTCAAGGACCATCCTGACATGCACATTTATACGACGCCTTATTCCCTGTGGGTCTATCCTTCTAAGAAAAGGGAAAAAATCCTCCAAGTTAGGTTTTCCCGCTTCATCCATAATACCCCTCACAGCCTTCTTAAACTCCCTTACGATATCAGAACTGGAATCGGACAAATCTAATGAAAAAACAGTACTCGACAGAGAATTAAGCATAACTTTGAAAGCTGCTTGCCCAATATCCATTGCTACACCATTAGAACAACTTTCTTGAACATCAGAAAGCAGTTCTTGAATTTTCTTGAAACGAAGGCCTTGGTTTTCGTCAAGCTTCTGATTGGTAAATATATGACAGTTGCATATCTTTCTCATATTTCTCCATAAAGGCCCAACAGGTAACCAAGCTAATGAAACTTGATGATGATCGTATGTCTTGATTGCCTGAATCACAGTTCTGTTGGAGAATCTGAGATCGTGTGTTTGAAGAACTTGTTTGGCCAAATCTGCAGAGGAAATTATTACTGTGGTTATTTGGCCTAATTTTAGACTCATCAAAGGGCCATGGATTTTGGCTAGCTCTGCTAAAGATTTGTGGGGTCTGTCACCAAGATCAAAGAGGTTCCCTACGATTGGCAAGGGTAATGGACCTGGTGGAAGCATAGTGCCTGTACGTTTTTTGCTTCTTCCTCTTGTAATAAAATTAAGAGCATGAACAAAGGCAAGTATAATGAGAAAACAGATGAACAAATCCATCACTCCCTACTGAAATTTTCTTTTCCTTTCTTTTCTTTTCTTTTATTTTCCTGAGAGTTTCTTTCTGTAGGTTCAATTTATAGTGCTTCGGAGCTCGAGTCCAAAAATCTCAATTTGCTCATTTCTTTTTTTGCATAAATGTCATACTAAAAAATTATTTACCGAATCGTATAGTTTGTTTAATTTTCTCAAATATGATACTTCCAATTTGAATTCTCCATACTACACGTGATTTCATCCATTAGATCTCTTACTTATTGAATCAAAGAAAAAGATGTATTAATATATTTAATTGCTATTTATAAAATTTAAATTAGTTTGGAATTATAAATCAGAATTCCATTGTGGCACTAATTAATCGAAAAAAATTACCAAAATTGAATACTTGTCATGTTGTGTGGTCATATAGGTTTAGATGGGGTATTTGAAATCCGACCAACCCTGTCTAATTGTGTTAGCATTTTAAGTCAAACAAATTAACGTTTGAAAAAAATTAGCATCAGTCGTTCATTAAGGACAACTGCCACCAACCGTAAACTAACTGGTTATATTACAAATATTTTTTGACGTTTGTCAAAATGTATGCATACACACATCAAAATGTTGTGCAAAATGTACATTAGTTTCGATAAAATCTTTAACTTCTAAACTTCTTATACTTTAATCACTTTATTTTTTAATCTTCTATGTAAAATCACATTATACTAAAAAAAAAACTATTATATTAAGATTATACTTTCCGTAAGAAAAAAAGATAATTAAAAATTCAATAATTTTAAATTTATAAAAATTTAATATAATAATTTTTTGATATTCAAAAACAATAAATTTTTAATACTCAATTCAACAATTAAATCTTACAATACCGACAGAAATCTAGAACTCAAAAGTCAGGTATTAATTGTCCTTTTCTATTGAATTTATTGAACACCTAACTTGCGTCACTATTTTTTAGCAAACCCATCAATAACAATATGTTACTCTTTCCTTCTTTTTATAAAGACAAAATTTCTTTTTACTTTTTTTATATGAATAAATTTTAATAATTCGAACCCGAATCCGTTTAAATATCATCTTTCACTACTAATTTTAAATTCGTTTACAATTACCTAAATCTATATTTAACGGATCGGTTCGGATACACTTAAATATCCATTCAGCTTCTATGTCTGATCATAATAGCTAATTTAGTTAAATCATCTGCTATTTAATCGCTTCATAAAAGTAATATCTAAATTGATTGATTCATTGTGAATTCATCGTATCATATAACTTAAAAAAAAATTTAAAATTAAATATCTAATATAAAGATTCTCAACTCTTCGATCAACCAATCTTATTTCTTTCTCAAACAATAGAAGATTTTTATCTAGAAAATTGATTTATACACTCCCCAAATCACTCAATTAAGAAATTCAAGCACTAAAAGAAAAGGAAAGGAAAAGTTCGAAGGAATTGAACGATTATATCCGGAGGTTAATCTAGAATTTTTCCTACCCAAATCACTTGTAACAGCTAAACTATCTGCCGTTTGATTGGATTTACAAAAGCAATGTTGCATAATCATAGTTAGTTATTTTTCAAGAACTCATTGATTAGGGTATCATGAATTCGTCATATATAACGTAATCAAATATTTAATGTGAATATTCCCAACTCTTCAACTCTATCTTATTCTTTTGTCAAGCAATTGACGTATGTGTTTCTAATTTGATTTCTATTAGTAAATCATAGTTAGTTATTTTCAAGAACTCATTCAAGGTAATAATGGGAGACTTGGTATCGATTTCTAAATTGAATTTTAATAAAAACAATATTTATTGAAGATTTTTAATTTCCAATTGGAAATTGAAATAAGATTTTTTTTTTCTCAAAATAAAAAATATTGTTTTTATTTTAATTTTTTTATAAATATAATAGTTATATTAATAAAAAATAAAATTAGAAAATATATAAACATAACCTATAGAATTATTACATGAATGACTCATCGGAAAAATCTTTCTGATAAAATAACATTTGACTACAGAGCACCAGCATGGTGTTGTGGTGTAGTTGGTTATCACGTCAGTCTAACACACTGAAAGTCTCCGGTTCAAGTCCAGGCGACGCCATTTTTAATTATAGTCAATTTAAAAAGGAAAAAACCTTTGCCATACATCGGTTTAAAGTATATATATAATTTTAATTATAGTCTGAAATTACAAGCTACACACAAATCTGTTTTTTCCTATTTTCATAAATTCAATTGGAATATGTGTTTGTAGCTGCATTCAGTACACTTATTACAACTGAATTTTTAGCTTATCATTAAATTTTGTTCTAAATTCTGTTTGTAATACGAAGTACGACTGCTTGACTAGACAACATGACGACATATAATTAACAACTTGACACCATAAACGAACAGTCTTTCTCTTACCCTTTTAAGAAACTAGCGAAGGTTACATACAACTCCGTCATGATACATGGTGGCATCACCTGCATTACAGTCGTACTGCGACAGCTTTCAAAGGTTGAGCTTTATTCAAGGCGATGCCGAACCTATCCTCCATATCCATAGTTTGTGGTGTAACCCCATCTTCAAGCTTCCAATCAAAGCAATTAATAAGTGACCCCAACATTAAATGCAGCATTCTCATCGCTAACGGCAACCCAGGGCAGATCCTCCGTCCACTGCCGAATGGAATAAGCTCAAAATTCCGGCCTTGAACATCAATATCAGAACCCAAAAATCTCTCCGGCAGAAATAAGTTGGGATCCTCCCATAAACTTGGATCTCTTCCAATTGCCCATGCATTGATCAGAACTTGTGCACCTTTTGGGACTATAAAGCCATTCATTTCCACATCAGTTCCTGCTTTTCTTGGCAGTAATAAAGGAACTGCTGGATGCATCCTGAAAGTTTCTTTTATAATTGCTTGGAGGTAAGGTAATTGGTCAATGTCCGATTCCTCTACCATTTTTCCTCTGCCTATACGCTGCTCAAGCTCTGCTTTCGCTTTTAATAGAGTCTTGGGTTTGTGGAGTAGCTCTGCCATTGCCCACTCTAATGTGCTTGAACTTGTATGAGTCCCAGCAACAAACAAATCCTGTTACAGTGATTCTTGATCAGCTAAAATAAACAAATAAATAAATAAAAATTTTTGTTTAAAAAATTAAAAATTTAAATAAGATCAGACCAGGAACAAATATTTGATTCGATATATATCCATTTCCTCGCTTTTGTCTTCACTAATGGTGAGAAGGGTATCTAAAATGTCGTTTGCTGGTAAATAACCCGTCGTTTTTCTTAACTGTAGCCTCTCATCGATCATTTGATCGAACAAATCAAAAAGCTTCTTGAAATGAATGGACATGCGATGTCGTATACCTTGCAAGTCTAACCTTCTAATCATAGGGAAATAATCCGATAAGTTAGGTTTTCCGGCTTCTTCCATTATACAATCGACAGTTTTCTTGAATTCTTGAGCAATAGCGGAGTCCGAGTTCGAATCAGTTAAATCTAAAGAAAATATCGTATTAGATAAGGCATTGAGCGTGATTGTGAAAGCAGCTTGCCCAATATTTACTGGAACCCCATTACGACAACTTTCTTCAACATCAGATAACAGGTGTTGAATTTTTTTGCGACGGAGATGTCGGTTAGAATCGAGTTTCTGAGCAGCAAAGATGTAAGAATTGCATATTTTTCGAAGATTTCTCCATGGGGGTCCAACGGGTATCCAAGGCAACCCGTTTTTATGGTGGTCAAGTGCTTGAATAGCATCAATAACGATTCGGTTAGAGAAAGTGAGGTCATGTGTTTGCAGAACTTGCTTAGCCAAGGTTGAAGAAGAAATGACTACAGTAGCTATTTGACCGAGTTGAAGACTCATTAAGGGGCCATAAGTCTGGGCAAGCTTTGCTAGTGATTTATGAGGTTTGTCTTTTAGATCAAAGAGGTTACCTATAACAGGTAAAGGTATTGGACCAGGTGGAAGCTTTCGATAACCTCTCGCAAAATATTGAAGGGCTTGAACAATGGCCAAAGTGAAGAGAAGACATAGTAGAAAACTGATCAGGAAGTACATAACCCTATAGGAAAGACTTCTCTCGGAAATGCATGGGAGTCTTTGTCTTTTGTTTTAATTTCATTGCCATGATACACGTTATATATACTGATTAGGCTCTCAAGTCATGGGAAGGATTCACTCGCTCAGAGAGGGTTCATGGGCCAAACTATGGACAAGTCTTTCCCAAAACATAGTTTCCCTTAGTTATCTTTTGACACTTTGCACGCCGCCCTTGACTTACGTGTTTGTCTGCCTCTGAATTTACACGTCTCGCTATTAGCAAATTGAAACTCTTTTGACAAAGTTCTATTTTACAGGGTAAAATATACATCAATCGCTATCATGGTCAAAATTTCCGGTCAATTCTAACAATATTTACATAGTGATATACGACCAGACAAAAGTTTACAAGCGGACAAGTGTTGAAATATAATCAATTCATCTGTGCTAAATCTAATACTAACTCAATTTTAAAATTTTTAATTATTTTATTATTATTCCGTATAAAACAGAGAAGGCTGATTTAATTTTGCACTTAAGTCCCATAATTTCAATTTCATTTCTTAATTACTCAATTTGATCTTTGTTACAACAGACATATGTGCTGGCATTCGATATATATTATTGAAACTAAATTATCAAGTTGATATATATTATTTTCAGATCCTTCTCTAGCAACATCAAATTTGGCTTAATGATCAAAGGAGATCATATTTGTAGTAACTGAAATACCCAAAGTAGAGAATGTGTGTGTACACATACACACTTCAACATAGGTAGACATTTTAATTACTGCTATATGATTCTGGAAGAAAACAACTTGTCAATTATGGTGCCTGATTTGCAAACATGGTCCACTTCTTTGCCCTTTGCCTACAAAATTACCCATTTTCATTGGCTAAAGTACGTAATAATGGCATGTGATGAAAGTTAGTCCAAATCACAAAATGGAATTTGTTTAAATTTTACGAATTGTCTCGTGGTGCCCACTTCTTCCACTTGTAATAAAATTAAGAGCATAAGCAAAGGCAAGCATAATGAGAAAAATAGTAATGTCTCCACATCTTTCTTGCTTGGCGAGGCATTAATAGTCACTGCTGGATGCAACATCTCAAGGTTTCTTTAATTATTGCTTGCGAATAAGGCAACCGCAAAATGTGTGATTCTTGTAGCAATTTGACTTTACCAAATATTTTGATGAATCTCCGCTTCTACTTCCAAAATATCATGTCATTGCCCGTTCCACTGTGCTTGAAGCTGTATCTGTCACAGCAACAAATAAATCCCATTGACATTTATATGGTTTAGTCACCATATGCTTTAATGAGAAATATTCAGCATCAGGTAAATTAAAGTAGAAGAATTGGACAGACCAAAAGCAAATGTTTTATGCTATTAAAGTAAGTCAAATCAAACGAAAATATGCTACTTCACATTGCATTTTAGCTCAGTTTTAACTTCTGAAAGATTCTTGAACAACATATGTTGCCTTGCCCAAAACGCAAGTTTCTTGAATTCACGATACTACTTCTAAAAAGATATATTAAAAATTTGAGGAGCTAGTCTTCATTCTGGTGTCGTGGTGTAGTTGGTTATCACGTCAGTCTAACACACTGAAGGTCTCCGGTTCGAGTCCGGGCGACGCCAATACTTGTGCTTTTCGTTTTCCTGACCTTTTTCTTTTTTCACAGATGTATATGTGCCAGAAATGGACTCTATTGGGTAACAATTAGACTGTTACTGCTTGATATTTTTTTCCCTTTTTTTTTTTGTTACATACTGCTTGATATTATTATACTGAAATTGACCAAATCATTGACTACTATACTCTAACCATTTGGTCTCTTCCCAGTTTATGTACTGATATACTGCACCACCTTCTGTTGTCCTCCTCTGCACGATGGCTGTCAAGTTCACTAGCTATAGCCATTCCAGCCAAAAAAACAGTCTTTATGTAAAATAAAAAAGCAAACTGGAGAAATTAATCATATTCAGAGCCCACAAATGAAGAATAATTAGTGTAGATTTCTGATTTCCAACCCCAACAATACATTACATAAACCGAAACTCAAGAACCAAAATGTCCCAACTCCCCCCCAAGCAGCAAAATAGCCATCCTGGAGTGGAAATGAGATTTGATTTCTAACTGAAGCAAAAGAAAACAAAAATTAATTTGTCATCAGACTATGAACAGTATGTCCTACATGACTGACGTAGCGTGTGTTTCTGTCAATACCTGCACATAGACCTGGCATGTCAGTAGACTCTGCAGACTCACTTTACAACTATTGTCTTAAATAGCTGACCATGTAAGACAATTTGTACCCGTTGGCACTATTTGCTGCCTTTCTGTTTGTTCTAAACCCCTTTTTTCTGGTGTAATAAATAAAAACTTTACCCATTAGCTCATCTTTAACAATTTCTTCTGTTCACTGTTAAATTTCTGACTCAAGATCTATAGTTCTGCTGCACATTGCAGAAAGCGTATAAACTCAGTGTGACTCAGTCTGTTCTTATCTTTTTGACCAAGTTCATGCCCGTTTGCAAGAAATAGAGACCCAAGCCCCACCTTCCAAGATTGCCCGTCTCGCAGATTCCAGTGCTCACTTTCTAGTTTCTTCCCCTTTTTAATTAAAAGAACCTAACTCCTTTTTTATATTCTATATAAACTCCGTCAGTTGTCTTTCTTTTTTCTAATTTTTAGGCATTGGACAAGCGAGTTGTTTGAGCATGGAAAGAAATGGGAGCAGCGGTGGTCCTGGGTTACCTACAGTTTGTTTAGGACTTGCGCTTGGACATGGTGGCGGTTCAACTGAGAATAGAACAATATCAGCTCTATGCACAGCGCCCAATGGATTCACCATTCTTCAACTGCAAGAGCTGCAACTCCAATCTCTTATCTACAAATATATAGAGGCTGGATATCCAGTGCCTTATCATCTTGTTCTTCCTATATGGAAGAGTGTTTCTAGCTCCCTCAATTCAAGCCTGCATCAACTCTACCCTACCCGTAAGTCCCAAATACAAAAAATAACAAATACTATTTTGCTGACAGAAAGTAAAAGTTTAGATTTTGTTTTTGCAGTTATGATAGGTAGTAGCCAAACGCAATGGGAATGTAGAAATGGAATGGACCCAGAACCTGGAAGATGTAGAAGAACAGATGGGAAAAAATGGAGGTGTAGCAAAGAGGCTCTCCCTGACCAAAAGTACTGTGAAAGGCATATGCACAGAGGGCGTCAGCGTTCAAGAAAGCTGGTGGAAGCTGGTTCTCAAACTAACACTAGTACTACTAGTACCAACCTCTCTATTTCACTCCCAGTGTCCACTGAGCTTTGATAAACAGTAGTCTCTTTCGTATTAGAAGGAGAAAAAAAAAAAAAAAGAAAGAGGATTCAGTGTGGTAGTGCGCAGCAATGCTATTATCATATGAAAATTTTGGTATTTGATGATTGGCGCATTCATGTGCATGGAAGCTTTGTTTCTGGTAATTGGGATTTTGGACTTTTGGCTGTCTGTGCTAAATTCTTAGTTAATATTGAGATTTCTTTTTAATTTGCATTTACATCTTCAGGAATTGAATCTGAATTTGAATTGTTTAATATCAATAATAAGTAATTTTATCAATGAACCAAGAAGAGTAAAAAAATCTCAATTCCCATCACCTTGCCATTGCCCAGTTTATTACAAAATTATGTTTGGCGTGCACAGTGAGATTCTTGTAAATCATATTAGTTAGTAGTTTTTTTTTTTTCCAATTTCATTATCAACTATGGAATGAATAGAAGTTAATAATAAATAAAATTAATTATAAATTTAGTGTCGAAATTTTTAAAAAAAATTTTATTTTAATGTGTCAGATAGGAAATATTTACGATCGAAGTGCTTAAAAAAGATATGGGCTGAGATTGTTGGAGCCATGGAGAACGAAATAGTAGAAGCTATTGTGAGCCCATTCCATAGTTGGTATACGTCCTACATCATTTACTTCCCTACACTGGTCGTCTTATAAGACAGCTAGTCCCACAACAACTACACATAAGAATCACTTTCTATGAGATGCCCAAATTAATTCGGATCCTATGTAATTATTTTTTTCACATGACAAGTACAAATTTAAAACCATTAAATTTATATTTTTAGACACAACATATTTGGGACCTTTGGGCCTTTGGGCTTAAGGTATGGCCACGAATGGCCGACCACACACGTGAAAATGATACTTTTTTCTTTTCTTGATCTCTGGATGATCAGTGGTGACCAAAGCGTTGTCTTGGCAACTTTGAATACTTGAAGATTTGACTTTCTAATTTATATTTTTATATATATAAATGATGAATTTATCAAAATACATTTTTTTTTCTGGAATAAAAGGAATAGATAAAACAAAAATAACATTAAAGGCAGTCAGTGAGTAAGAAATTATAAGAAAATAACTAATTTCTCAGAAAATTCCAAATGCTAAAACTGGTGATTGATGTAAAATTTAAATGAACACAAAACGCTCATCTTACTCTTAACGGTGAATAAGAATGACATGGAAAAGATTTTGATACTCCTGAAAGGTGGATAATTGCATTTCGTAGGGTCTAGATTTAGAATCGTTGATGGTAAATTAGATTAATGGCCGAACCATGTCACTCGTGGCTAATCAAGGCGTCATCACCATTTATCTTATCAGATTCCTTTTGCAAGGTTGAAGTTTATTCGAAGGAATTGTATTGTATGTGCCCATATTTATGTTTTTACTACTATTTATTTTCTTGAACTAAAATTACAATTTGTTTACTAAAAATTAAAAGTAAGATGGGTTCGCACGTGGGAAGAATTGAAGTAGTTGATCGCCAGCGATAGTACAAGTCAATGGTTCGCACGTGTATAAAAAACCTTAAAATAAAATATACTGTGTTTATTCTGACCATAAATATTAAAATCCAAAGACAGTAACAAACAGTAACAAAATCACGGTAAAATCTAGTCAGACCACAGTCATCCAATAAAATAAAGAAGAGTACCCATTACCGACACTCTGACTCTAACATTAAGCTCTCCTCAACAGGAATCTAATGATGTTTTATTCCCCTCCAATACTCGCCCTTTAATCCAACGCCTCATATCTCTTTATCGCCCCAAATCTAAATCTGCACCGTCCATTCAGATCCATACACGAAATATCATCATCTTCGTCTCTCTCAGATCTAACACACAATACAGACGCAGTCTTACTGGGTTTCTCTCTCTACACTTGCACATTTTAGTGAGGAGCTTTTTTTTTAATACCCATTTTGCCCCTCAGGCTAGAGATGGTGGAGGCACAGACATGGACGACGAGGAGAATGAGCAACCCGAGGCTGGATGCCAATTCCCCCTCCGTAGCTACTACTGCAGACCAAGTACTTGATATCCCGGCAACCCCACCTGGTGATGTAAGGAACAATGCTTACTCTGCCGCTGGATCATATTTTTCTCCCAACATTTTAACGGCCATGATCATTGCTTCATGGTACTTCTCCAACATTGGTGTTCTGCTCTTGAATAAGTACCTCCTCAGCTTCTATGGCTACCGGTACCCAATATTCTTAACAATGTTGCACATGATTTCTTGCGCTTGTTATAGCTATGTAGCTATAAAGTTTCTTGAAATAGTGCCATTGCAGCATATTTTATCGAGGAGACAGTTCTTAAAGATCTTTGCTTTAAGTGCAATTTTCTGCTTTTCTGTTGTTTGTGGTAATACTTCGTTGAGGTACCTACCAGTGTCGTTTAATCAAGCTATAGGAGCAACTACGCCGTTTTTTACTGCCATTTTTGCTTTCTTGATTACTTGCAAAAAGGAATCTGCCGAAGTTTACTGTGCCCTTTTGCCTGTAGTTTTTGGGATTGTTTTGGCTAGTAACAGTGAGCCTTTATTTCATTTATTTGGGTTCTTGGTCTGTGTTGGTTCTACTGCTGGGCGTGCTTTGAAGTCTGTAGTTCAAGGGATTTTATTAACATCAGAAGCTGAAAAGCTCCACTCTATGAATTTGCTTCTCTATATGGCCCCAATGGCTGCTCTGATTTTATTACCATTTACCCTTTACATAGAAGGGAATGTTGCAGCAGTTACAATTGAGAAAGCAAGAGGGGACCCATTTGTTGTGTTCTTGTTGCTTGGGAATGCAACGGTGGCTTATTTGGTGAATTTGACAAACTTTTTGGTGACTAAGCACACAAGTGCCTTGACTCTGCAAGTGCTAGGCAATGCCAAGGCTGCCGTGGCCGCTGTTGTTTCAGTCTTGATCTTTCGGAATCCGGTGACCGTGATGGGAATGACAGGATTCGCTGTTACAATCATGGGTGTGGTGCTTTACAGCGAGGCAAAGAAGAGATCCAAGGTTACAACCCATTAAAAGATAATATTAAAAGATTCATTTTGATTGCCACAAGCACGGTGCGGCTCTTTCTTCTCCTTTTGCTTTAATACTTTTCGCTTTAGCGTTCAATTTCAACTTTTGATTTTTATAATTGTAAGGAAGAAGAGAATTCGGATAAATTGGATTGTACAGGACATACATGGAACATAGGGGAAAGGATTATGCTCTTTTTCCTCTTTTTTAATTTTTTTTTTTTTTTGGCTTTGAATTTGTCACTGTTGGGGATAGTTGTAGAGAATTAAATTCTCTCTAACTTTTACCTGTGTGTAACCTTATATAATTGAATTCTCTTGCAATTGGACAAAAAAAAAAAAGGAAATTGATTTCGAAGTGTTTTTGTTGGAAAGGGAACAAAGTTCCCTCTTTTATTTGTCAAAAGTATTACCTATTGTTGCATTGATCGTTTCTCTATCTTTTTGGTATAGCATATGACTGTGCATTAATTTGGCATTCTTTGGATAACCTTCTCGGTTGTCTTCGTTCTTTTTCTTGCCATGTTTGCTTGTTGTCCTCGACTAAACTAGCAGCATACCTTGTTTTTTTCGGCTGATTGCTTTTAATATCCAAATTTGTGGTGAGGAGTGTGTTCAAGCACTTTGGCTTTACTCGATCCATTTTTCGGATCAGGATTCAATTATGTAAAAAATTTTTAAACAAAAAGAAGAATGAAGTTAATGGAGCCTTCAGTTGAATCCTTGATGAAACTGATGTTAATTTGACTGTGCATTTCTATGTGGTGAACTGTGATTGTCATCAAGGTTCATGTTATTAATTCCTTGCAATTATTTGTCATCCAGGTTGGCTTTGCCCATTGGCATTTTTGGATCTACTGAGAATTAATTCCATGCATAAAACAGAGAACTTGATGTTCATTGATACTTGATAGCTAGAAGACATTCAAATCAGCCTGCTGGCAAAATTCTCCATGAAATGATGATAATAATAATAATAATAATAACAAGGCACATCCTAATTAATTTTTAGGTTCAACTTATGCCTGTTTGACATATTTCTCCCCTCCAGGCTAATGTTCATTCAATTAGTTAGCAATTTGAATGAATTTAATTAAGTTTAACAGCATTGTAGGTGATTTCATTTCACTGAATTTTATGAAGGCGCATCGCAATGAAACTTATGGAGTCTCTCTCCAAATGGCATGGAAATCTAAAATTAGGAATAGGTTGTTATGGCCAATTCTTTCTGATTCAAACAATATAATGTGCATTTTTTATATTTTTTTTTACCTTATTTTTCAGTGCCTATAAATGGAATTTGCTATGTAGCTTTCTTCTTATAGCTTCATCTTCTGTTGGAATGTCTTTCAAGTTCATTGGCTGATTAGCAGAATTATACCAAATTCTGTGTCTTATTTTGGACTGTTATGGAGACAGAGCATGACTTGGTAATGACAGGATTCCATGTGGGTAGTCACAGGCATTTAGCCTTCCTTTAGAAACTGACATTTTATGGAACTTTGTCCACTTGTGAAGAGTCCTTGCATAGTTATGATCCAACAAAATTTCTGATTATTTGCATGGTGATCAAATGAAAATTATGTTCTAAGAGAATATGCAGCACCATCAGGTGCGTGTTGCTTTGCTTTAGCTTGAAAGCGACCAATTTTAGCACCTTCAACTTCAGCCAAAGTCTAGTTTTTGATTAAGATGCTTCTGATTTCTGTCATAACAACCAACCACTAAGTAATTGGTTTGTATTTATACCTTTCTTGGTAACTTTCTGGGCAGTGAACAATATATATCACGTGGGACATGACAATTGCAGCACTTAGCTTCAGATTTATTGGTTGTTACAACTTCCTTCTCAACTTAGCTTAGCTTAGCTTAGTACATAATTGTTAGTTGAAAAATGAGTGGTTGAAGGGTGAGATTAAAACTGCTGGCATGAACTCCATCTTGTCATTTCAGGTTGAATATATTACAGATTTTTACAAGATTGGACGAGCTTTTCTGTTTCAGGCTTGGCCTTTGAGTGCATGCATTATTTTCTTTTGATCCACCAGAAAGATACTGACAGGAACTTTGAATGCCTAATTTTCTACACTGCTAGGGCTTGCAATAATGATCTTTTATTAATTGTAATTAACGTTTTCTAGTACTTAGGATCTCTTTTGATTATATTAAAAAACCAAAAAATAGTTTACTTGGTAACTTGGGGTACAATACAAGCATATGGACTATTTTCTCATGATGATACAAATTTTAACCCTAGTTGATATCTTTAATTATACTGCTTTAATCAATCTCATGAACCTTTTTTTTTTTTTTCTACTTGCATGAGGTATTTACGCCTGTATCCGTTCATCGGTTTACAAACCTAATTAATTTTCGTCCGTGTCCATTTAATGGTATACAAACATAATTAATCTCCATTCACCTCTAAGGCAAAGGGCCGCTCTGAAAAAGTTTACGTTGCGGAGAATTGGATCTATGACTTAAGATTAATGATCAATTCTGCATGTGCTTTTTTCCATTGGGTTACCCCATTTGGATTATCTCACGAATTTTAATTACCATAAAATCTGTAATTATATAATAATTGAATGATTCTTGTCGGATTTTGGAATAAGCTCGTGATTCTTGTAGATGATTTATTGAAAATAAAAAATCATTTTTTAAATTCATATCACCTACCGCCCTCTTTTAGATTAATCTATAAAACTAAAATTAAAATACACACAAAGTAAAATATTGTTAAAAAAACTAAAATAAAATAAGATAATATCAAAATGAATAAAATCCATAAACCGCATCAACTTTCCATTGGGATTTAGCTCAAAATTTGGTAAGAATCACTTACTGGCTGCAAAATTGAAGTTCTGCTCTTTTTTAATTATAAATTTAAAATTTAGGCAAAAAAGAAAGCGCATTAGTACTAGGTGGAGGGACAATAGGTGAAAGTAATATCACTGTAGTTGTTGACTGAAGAAATTGATTTCCGTCTATGGCTATGAATGTTCCATATTAAGGGCGTTGCTGACAGGGAAAAGTGGTATGGCATCTGGCTCCTCTGCCGCCACCAAATGTGCCTGTAAATGTTGCAATTGAAAAAGATTGTCATGCTTTCTAATTAATGAACCAAATACTATTACAAGCCAACAGCTTTTACATCCAGATGAATTGAAGAAAAATAGAAAATACACTCAACCCACAATTAATAAGAGAAATTTCTTCTACAACATTATTGCAAGGTTAAACCATGATCATAGCTAGCACTGGCAAAAAGACACCCGGATATGACAATGGTGCTTGGTGCTGCTGATGCTGAATCTGGGTTTTGAGTAGAAGGTGAAACCGCCGTATATCCCAACTGAGGCAAAACAGTAATAGTAAGTTTCGTGTTGCCAGGCTCACAATGATTAGGCACACCTCAAATGCACTATTTCTTTCCAGGAGTTGCGAGTGAGATTACATCTTCTCCTGTTGTCAAGACTACTGTGCCATTAGTTGCCATACATTGTTGGAATCCATTTCCATCTACTCTCAACACATTGTGTGGTTCTGGTTTATACCTGAAAACTGCACCACCAATTTATTTTTTAGTTACAAGTAATTAATTTAAAACAAAAATGCTCGTCAGAACTATGAGACTGTAAAGTTTTTACCAAGTCTGTCTCCGACATGGAATTGCTTTCCTCAACCCAAGCTTGGTAATCAAAATTGGTAGTCCAAGCAATCTCATCACCAACAATAAAATCTGTAGCTAGAATTGAAGGAATGAACAAAGCAGTAAACATGCACATCTTATAAGAAGGCATTCTGCAAAACTATTGTGCTTTTTAAGCAACTTTTATATTTGTTATTGGAATACTATTTGCTTGGTGTACAAAAAGCTCAAATCTTTCTGCCTATTTATAGAGTTCATTAATCTCTCAAATTAACAGGATAATGTAACCGGCAAATGTGTCCGGCTAAAGGTGGCAATGCCTAATGCCAGCATTGGAGAATGAAACATTATTGCAATTAAATTTTTTTTTTTTTTTTTTTTTTTTTTGTATCAAGACTGGTTTTTATGTAAGACTGGTTCAATAAATTGCCAAGCTAATTAAGGTGACTTTTTCCTCTGGAAATTTCTGTACATTTGCGTTAAGAAAGCTTATTGCTCAGGGCCATTTCGCAGTGTTGCGTTCTAATTTCATGCCGGGCCCAAGATGATGATCCAGTCAATGCAGTCCTTCAGGACCATTTTCTACCTTTATTATGTCATAAATACGAACAACTTAATGGCCACTAATCCAAAAGGAAAAGTTTCCTTTGAAGTTGCGGACGACAGGGAAAGATTTGCCAGTTACGAGTTACTCACGGATCGAAGAAAAGTTTTCTTCTGAATTGCATTGAACTAGGCTACCTATGCCACAAATTTTAAAGATTTTGTATCACGAGAAATCCCTCCAAAGCTATCTACCATTTTCCAAGAAAGTATTGGTTTCACTTCCTCTAACCTAAACAAGCTCAGTTCCTATCTTCTTTTTTAACTTCTCGTGACATCCCTTAATTATTACATATATACGCATGCGTAAGTACCTGCAAATATTATGTTAAGCAATTCAACACCAAAAAATTTGTCAAACACTTGGATTTTGTTTTTCGTTTGATCATTTACAAAAAAGCAAAATGGAAAATAGAGAGAGACCAGATTCTTATAGTTTTCTTGAGAATCATTTTGTAGATATCCCTGAAGTATTGCCAGAGGAAGAAGAAGATGAATTAGAAGAAGAAGGAAAATCAAGAATGGCAGAAGATAAAGCAAGAAGAAGTCTAAACAGACAGTTTAAACCTAGAGAGATAAGAAGACCTCATAGAAGTACTTTTAGCAGGCAAGTTTCACTAGAGACAGGGTTTTCAGTCCTTAATAGAGAATCTAAAGCTAATAATGAAAGGAGCGTTCTTCCAAGAAGTGGACATAGTTTTGGAGGATTTGATTCAACTAATAGAATTAATATTGGGGATGCAAGGAAAGGAGATTTTAGTATTTTCAAGACCAAAGCCACTCTTAGTAAGCAGAATTCATTGCTGCCTGGAAGAAAAGAAAGAGAAACGGGGAATCAAAAACTTGATACCTCTAATGGGGTTGATGAGTCTGTTGATGAAGGAGTTCCTGCTGGAAGATACTTTGCTGCTCTTAGAGGACCTGAGCTAGACCAAGTCAAGGTATAATACTTTATCACTCATATATAATATTCCAATATCTAACTTCAGAATTTAAAATCCAATAGTCAATTGAAAGTTGTAGCTAGGTGGTGTAAAAAAAGCTGAAATTTTTTTAACTGTAAACTCTAGTTCTTTAATTGCTGATCTTAGTGTTGTTATTTCAATTAGATTTTCTCCTTTTATATTGTTGTGTAGGAATACGAGGATATCCTCCTTCCAAAAGATGAGAAATGGCCTTTTCTCCTAAGATTCCCAATTGGTTGCTTCGGAATTTGTCTTGGCCTGAGTAGCCAAGCTGTTCTATGGCTTAATCTTGCAACAAGCCCAGCAACCAAATTTCTCCACCTTACACCATTCATTAACCTTGTTGTCTGGCTTTTAGCAGTTGCATTCCTAATCTCAGTTTCCTTTACGTACATTCTCAAATGCATATTCTACTTTGAAGCAGTTAAAAGAGAGTACTTTCATCCAGTTCGTGTCAACTTTTTCTTTGCACCGTGGATTGTGTGTATGTTCCTAGCCATTAGTGTACCTCCAATTCTGGCTCCTAAAACCTTACACCCTGCCCTTTGGTGCACCTTTATGGGACCATATTTCTTCTTGGAGCTAAAAATTTATGGCCAATGGCTTTCTGGTGGAAAGAGACGTCTCTGCAAAGTAGCTAACCCATCTTCACATCTTTCTGTGGTTGGAAATTTTGTTGGTGCAATTTTAGCTTCTAAAGTTGGATGGAAGGAAGTAGCTAAGTTCTTGTGGGCAATCGGGTTTGCACATTATCTTGTAGTGTTTGTAACTTTGTATCAGAGATTGCCAACAAGCGAAGCATTGCCTAAAGAACTTCATCCTGTTTATTCTATGTTCATTGCAGCTCCATCTGCTGCTAGTATTGCTTGGGAAACTATTTATGGTGACTTTGACGGATTGTCAAGGAATTGCTACTTCATTGCTCTTTTTCTCTATATTTCCCTCGTTGTACGAATCAATTTCTTCACAGGCTTCAGGTAAACTTAACAAATCTGTATATGTTAATTTAGTGCAATCCCGTTCAGACTAGCGGTTCTGGTTCATATGCTATTCTTGTTTGATTCAAATACCTGGTCTAAACTTGGTTTTAATCCAAGAATTCAGTGAAAATAATTCCTTAATTTCTGTGCAAAATTAGTTGTGTATATATAAAAGAATCAGAGGGAGTAATAATTAAGCTAATAACTTGACAGGTTCTCGGTGGCATGGTGGTCTTACAGTTTCCCCATGACAACAGTATCAGTGGCAACTATCAAGTATGCAGAGCAGGTTCCTGGTGTTCTAAGCAAAGTGCTTGCACTTGGGCTTTCTTTCATGTCTTCAACGATGGTGTCTGTACTCTTCGTCTCTACCCTTCTCCATGCGTTCGTTTGGCGGACTTTGTTTCCTAATGATCTTGCCATTGCTATAACAAAGAAAAGACTTGTCAAAGAGAGAAAACCCTTCAAGAAAGCCTATGATATTAGGCGTTGGACAAAGCAGGCTATTAATAAGCATAGTCAAGTAAACAAGAAGTCTCGTGGAGAAGATGATGGGTTGCTTACTCCACAGTAAACTGGAGGTGGAATAAAATTTCTCATTAATAGTATTTTTGAGCCATTAGATACATGCCATTTGCCATTTATCCCAAATGTCTTATACATTTGATTTAAGTTTATCATTTTATGTATCATATATGAAATGTTAAGTAGAAAATTCATAAATTGCATAACCATGGAAATTGGTTACTCCTAAATTTAATCAGTTCTCAAATAAGTCAAATGAAATTTAAATAATTGGTTAAAAGTACTAGACTGTCCATGTAGTAATAAATTGCAGATCCACATATATATGTGCAGTTATATATGGATAAATGCATATCCGTAAGAGTTAAACCATAACTTTGTAATATGACTTTTCACTAATAGTCATTACATGTTTGCTTGCTATAAAACCCGAAAAGGAAAAAAGAACGGTATATATAATATAGGTTGAGCAAGCGCTAATGGCTGTACAACACTGGCCCCGCAACTAATTTTGATAGGATAAAGGACAGAGACCTACAAATTAGAGATAGCAGTTAGCTTTACATAACTGTGTGATATTAGTTTCTTCAGAGCTAAACAATTTATGTGTATACAACAAAAAGGTTAAAATCTTTTTCAACTGTTTTGCACTGTTCAAGTATTCATCTATTAAGCTCATCAGATGCTGTGCAGAAAACCACTTGAAATTTCTGATTTCTGTTACCATCACCGGACGCCCAAGCTCCTATAGCAATTTCGTAGCAAAATTTACAATTCAGAATGTGAAAGGAGAAAACTTTGGTAACAACCAACTTGAGTCTTATGGCATACCTCATGCTCAATTGGTTTGCCACTTCACTGCATTGAGTCTGCTTTCCACCAAAAATAGATGGCTTTTCTTTCATCAAATGTGTCATCTATAAAATTACACAAAATTTCATGTATCAGAGATATGGGAGAAAGACATTTCATATAGAACTGAAAATCTTTCAATTAGCATTGCAACCACAAGTGAAACTAAAAAGATTTCACAGGAGTTCCTGAATGTGCCATGCTTACCTTATGTTCTGTTTGCAAAGGATTCAATCTATTTTCTTTGGAGCCCTTGATATCAACGAAACAATTATGAATATTAAGCAAAGTGTAAATAGAAATCAATGATATTATCGTGTCCACTGAGATTAAGATTTAGAGGGAACAAGGAGTTCAAACCTTTATGGATAAAAAACTTGGTTGGGGCAATTGCAACCGAGATCCATTATTTGTCTGGAGCTCAGCTTTCAGAGAGAGCTGCATTCAGGAAAACAGAAAAAGAACACACATGAGAATAAAGGGAACAATATTAATGCAAAAAATTTAAGATAACAAAAACAAGAAAAAACGAGGCAAGATGAAATAATTGCATCTGCAAAGAGTTTATGACAGTAATTTTTTTCCAATAGAGCTCAAAATTTACATTCTACAAGTTATACCTTACTGAAAAGTTCTGTAGGTGGGTCATGCTGAATCCTCTTTTCTGTATGGAAGTTAAATTCCTGCAGAATTCAAAATTTCTTATGGTATTAGATGATAATGCAATATAATTAATATACAAGAACACAGCAACTGGGATCATCAATGAAACTACCAATGGCACCGTGGTCTCCCGCTTGCTGTTTCGGAAAACACCAATGTCCCCTTTACTTGTGAATATCTGCAGTCAGACATGAAGAACAATTATTAATCATCACTACTAGCATTCACACTCATGATTTGAACAAAATTTCTGATCACCTTCTTATTCAAAGGGCGAGCTTTGAATATGTGTGTTGTGCTACATCCATCTTGCTTTTGAGCATCTGTTGTGCTTGGTCTGAGAAAAGGAGTGAAATAAAGTAAGCATTTTGTATCCCTCTTTCCATTTTTATCTAATAGTCATGTGTATAAGCATCATAAAATGCAAATCCAGCACTTTCCTTTTCTCATTCTAGAGCATTACGATAATAATAATTCTGTTACCTTCTGGATTCTCTCTTCCCCATCTCTGCAACGGAAATTGTACTAGGTTTGTCCAACCCCTGCAAATGATAGCATTCAGTTTTTTCTATCTTTAATTACCTAGACTCATTGATTTAAATGCAAATAGGATGCATCACATAATAATGCACTTTATGAATGAGAACAGTAAAAACAAATTCTTTCCAATAAGAAAGCTAAGTGGGGGGTGCATTTCAGGGTTGAATGCCGACACCATTCAAGGAATTTGTAGCACCTGTTCAGAATCATTGCACTGAAACCAGGTAGATGAAACTGCAGATGCATGCTGCATTGCCCTCTCTGATGTCTTAAGGTGAAATTCCTGAGAAGCAGTGCAAACACAAATTTTAGCTAAATAATGATAAAAAAGATTTGCTGAACAAAAATGTTTCCTCTTCTGTATCTTTAAAGTGGGTCAGGTCAGCAGGGTCTGTTTTTCATTATTTCTGAGATACTAGATAAGCACCTGTGCCATTAATAGCTTAAAGCAGTTTCAAATTGCTTTTTCTAACAGCATCTAAAAGTGTATTTTTCAGAAATCAGTTTTCGACCTCAATTGCCAAATAGACTATTCTGCTGTTTTGAGACAGAAGAATTTTTAAGAGAAATATAAAGGGCAGGAAGCAAGTTCGAGTACTTGAAACTCTGGCAACTTAGGAGTACTCTTCTTTGGAAGAGGCAATGAGGGAGCCTCGAGAATCTGCAAAATGTAAATATGATCTTATCAAAAACAGCAGATAGAACTCCCATAAAAAATCATGTTACTAGCAACTTTTAGGTACCAACTTTTCTATTCAATGGGCGTGCTCTGAATCTTTGTACAGCCACCATTACATGTTCAACTCCTGTGGTATTTTTTTGCCTGGATTATTAAAAAGGTTTCAGTGGATCCATAAGAAATTAAGGAGAACATGGAACAGTTCATCAGGGTATTAAAACAAAAGCAACAAACCTAATCCTTTGTGCCCTATGTGCTGTTTCCAGGTCAGGCTCTCTAGGAATGGTGAGCCTGAGCTTTGAATGAGCAGAACTTTTATCAACAGATCCGTCCTGCAAGACCGCGTAGAGATATTTGGTTTAAATAAGATTCATAAAAATATTTCTTTATATATGATAAATATAATCTCTCCCTTGTTCAGCCCCACAATGTTCCTGTATTAGAGATTATTCTTTTATCTGTGGATCATACCATATAGGAAAAGATCATATCTAAAGACAAATAAATCTCACATCGTTTATGTTTTGAAGCTTTAAACTTGTTCTTTCCAGCATACCATGATATCCAAATTAAAATAATTTTTACCCAGAACTTACAAATGACCAGTTAATATAAACAGGGTTTTTATTCCTTTTGAAGGATGTATAGAATCAAGAAATTTTGCCCCAAAAGTCACAAATTTTGGATGTTAAGTTTTGGAACTCTACCTTTTGGGTTCAGGATATTTTAATATATATGCCATTACATCATAAATTAGCGCACATATTCTAAAAAATTGGTTTAAGTTATAGTGCAAGAAAAACTTATTTGATCAAATTGCAATGCCAATAAAATTATACTTTAAGGGGCAAAAGCATATACCTTTTTAGGTGCCTTGTGCATGAAATCAGCTTGTTGCTTTGCATCACCAACCTGATAGAAAACAGGTTAATCAACATAGAATCATATTAAAGCATTAGTTGTGACCCTGTGGGCTCATTTTAGAGACAAGGCAGAACTTAGTGCCAGGTGCACAAAATGCTAGGCCAGGTAACATGCCAATCCATAGCCACCCAAATTGTTATCACCTCTGTTAGTTTGCTAACGGGATGTGCACAATGCACTAAAATATCATAAGAACTATTTCATTAACATTTATTTGTGTGTTAACTTCCACTGTGGCTGTGGACATTTCAACCAAATCCATACATCAAATTAAGGGGTTACTTTTTAGGCTGTTTTCAATGGAACTCATCACTCAGCAAGCCTAGAAGGCTCCCCAGCCAGTTTTTCAAAGCACGAGCAAACAAAAGAACTACATCATATATTAACATGATTTACATACCCTACAAGAGTGACCTCCTTCTAGCTTCTGCCTCTTGGCAGCTTGACTTTCCACCATAGAATTGCATAAGCTCTTCTCCTTTTGAACCAGTAGCATCTGAAGTCTGGCAAACAGCAAACATAATATTACAGGTCAATATAGCACAAGAAGGCCTCTGACTCTAGTTCCATAATTGATATGCAGGTGCTCCCTGTCTTAAGCAAATAAATTAACTTTGTTATAGAATAATCCTATTTAAAAATTTAGAGGACATATGTACCATTGTGCATAAGCGAAAGACCAAAATAGTAAAGTAGCTGATTTATCAAAGCCGGTGATAATTTCACAATACAAGAGTTAAGGATCAGGGCATGCTTCAAAAATAAATCATTCTATACATGGAGTCCAAGACGTTATCCATAACCCTAAACGATGTTTAAAATCATGATTTTCCCAAAATAAATTAGCAAGAAGAAAGTACGTTCTAAGAATCACCTGGAACCATTGACATGAAGCAGACGATTTTGCTTTGCCAACATGCTTGCTGTGGGTTTCATCAAAGTTGAACACCTCGGAAGATTTGGCTTTACTGTAGATTTGACTTTTGCTCTTGATTTATCAGTAGATGAATGATTGTAATAAGTCAATCCTGCAGGCACAACAGCAGCAATCTAAGATGCAATGGAAATAATGTAGTACCTATGGTCAAATTGTAGCAGATGCAAGTTATCACTATCTTAAAAGTACTCAATTTCAGCTGGCAAGGAATTGAGAAATTCCTAGTCAATATGATGATGGAGATCAATATCATTACTGAATGATATTCTATTTCCTGGATCTATATTGGCAAAAGCTTGATACAAACCAGAAATTATGTTTGTAGATAAATGATATGGAACATAAAGCACATTCCACAATCACATTCATCATCTGAAGTATCAAACTACCATTATGTTTCCTAAAGTATTAAACTACTTAAAACCTCTTGCAACACATGAACTATCATGAAAACTGAACCTGTTTTCAATTCCATAGATTCATTTGAAAATTTTTGCAAATAGCTGCTCTGCAAGTTGGTGAAGATCCCTGTATATGTTCCTTTGGATTCTGGATAAGCAAAAAGAAAAAGTATCAATATGAATATGCTATCTGAATCACCAACTTTTCTTCTGCTTCATGAGTTCTCTCTCTATCAAAGCTTGATAAAAAGTAATCTCGTGTTAGATTTTTAGATGACTACTGTTCATGTCTAAAGGTGCCTGAACTTTGACGTGATGGAGATTTGAAACTGCTGAGCACTTCAAGTGCAGATCAGTAGGTCAACCATTTGCGGAACAATGAATTAGAAATTCTACTTCAAATCTTGCTAGTATTTGTATTTGTTTTCAGAATCCACAGGTTTTTTGAGGCAGCTGACCACACCAAAGAGCCAAGCTTGTGCTGGTGCTCAAATAAGCTTGAACTCTGATACTTACATGGATCACCTTGAGTGAATTGCAAGTTCGATACAACTGCTTGCAAAACACTCTAGCTCACGTTTGATCATGCTTAGAAAACCATTCACAGTGAAGTCACACCAAAAACCTTGAGAAAAGTTGCAGAAAATATTACGGGAACATACATTTTAACGCGTTTAATCATTACCTTTGTTCGCCTCCATGGCAGGAAGCTCTGCAGCCAGATCATCACTACAGTCATCACCGATCAAAGTGGCCGTGTTTTCCGCATCGTTTGATTTTGGAGAGGTTCTAATATCCTCCAGGAGACTATCCTCTCTCAACACCAACTTTGCAACAAAAGCTAAAAAAAGAAAAAAAGAAGAAGAAGAAATGAAATTAATACACTCTTATCAGAAAACAGAAATTCTTGTAATCGCTAGTAAATGAGACATTTTAATGTAATGGAAGCTAGCTGAAGCTTAAATCAGACCAACTGATAAAACCAAAATGACAAAAAGATTCAAATACTGCACTAAAAAAATCAGAGATTGCCATTTCCATGATCAATCAACAATAGGGATTTTGATGTCGATATTAACTTACGCGATGGAGGATAGCTCTGAGCCGTCTCGAACCACCGCTCAGCCTGACGCGCGTCAGCAGCAGACTCCTCACGGGTGAAATCAAAGAACATTGCCGCATCAAACTCATAATCGATATCAATTTCTCGCGCCTCAAACACAAACTGCATTTCAATTTCCTCTTCCATTTCCATTTCCATCCCTAAAACCTCTCTTCCAATAGCTTCACGTCAATGTACTGGCACTCAGCACCATAGAAGCTTCTCTCTTAAATGCATATGCACATAAGCATCTGATTTGATTCGATAAAAACCCTAAATCTGGAAAATGCGAGCTGGAAGTTCTGTATTTGCAGGGAAGAAGAGAAACGAAACGGCACTGTAGTATCAAAGAAATAAATAATTTGATTTTATTAATTTACTTTCTATCCATTCTTTGAAATGTACAACATTATAAAGCACGAAGTACTAGCAGTTTATTTTATTTTTCTGGATTTATTTTTCTGACAAGGTATTTTTTTGGATTTATTAGAGCACTGAGTTCTGTAACTTGGGTTTGTAACGATCCAAAATTTGAATATATAGAAATAACATAAACCCTTAGAATAATGCCTGTCGAAAACCTAAAGACGATTTTGCCCCTATATATATCGGAGAATGGCAGATGTTGGCTTCTGGTTAAGGAGTGAAATTTGAATAGAGTGGAGGGATAAGATAGTGAATTGAAGTGACATTTTGAGAATTTTGATTTTTGTCTTTGAATAAAGCGACATAGGGTTTATTGGGGTTTGAGAATGGTATCGGGCAAAGAGAAACTGTCGATGGAGTCTGAAATTTCGGCGGGAAGTGGATTTGCCCTTCTGGTTTTAAGGGAATTGCAAGATTGCCACTAACGGTTATTTTCCTTTGTCAGGTAATAGGAGTCGGAAGTGTGGGGGCCCGAGGTTGCAAATTCAAAAATGAGAGGGAGACGATACAAGGTTAAATGTGGAATTAAAACAAAGAAAATGGTTGATTTATTTGATTTTTTAACAATGAACTGTTCTATTTAGTTAAAATTAAAATGTTGTGATATTGGTTGCACCCTCAATATATAAATTCATTCCCGAATTTTTTTAACTCTATATTAACATAAAATCATTTTATTAAGATTTCAGTTTATAAAATTATATTAATGAGATATTTATTAAATAATTAAAAATGTGATAATTATTTATTTAAAAATTATATAATAATAATAATAATACATCAAACCAATTTGATTTCAGTGCAGTGCAGCTGACGTTGAAGAAATTTGAAATGTTGGTGTTATGATGATAGATGATCATAACTTAAAAGTTAGGTGTTATTTTTTCTTGGGGATTGACTTGCTATCATATAAAAGTTGAAAGGTGAGCAGTCGGTAAATGAAAATTTAAAGGGTGGTACCAAAAAGAAACATATAAATGCTGCTCATTATTATTCCAACAATCAATTTATAAAATTCATTTAATGTCTTCACGAGATCCACATTGGATACCTTCATGTACTGTCCCTGCGACTCATTGATCAAAATGAAAAAAATGTGCTCACTCACTTGAGTTACTTTCAGAATCAAAAAGTTTCTTTTTTTAGAATTTCCAATATTTATGGTGTCCAACAACTCTCAAATTTATAAAATTCCAACGCAATATAAATTTTACACGATGGTTTGCACGGCCCAATACACGATGGTTAAGGTATTCTGTTTCCGATGTAAATAAAAAAAAATCCCTGATAAATGGTTTGCACGGCCCAATAAAAGAACAGAAAGGCCCTAATTGAAAGCTGTATGTACCGCCCACAATGAGTGGAAGGCCCAGCTAAAGAAATGAACTACTGACCCAAATAAGTTCATTTCGATCGTTGAGCTAAAATATAGAGCACAATATGTCAATGACAATACATAGCCTCTAACCCTCTCATCACTATCAAACTGTTTGTTTCTGTACCCTCTTTGTATCTCTGGCACAGAATCCTAAGTTAAATCAAACCAATCAGTTCAATTTAAATTTTAAAAATTTTGGTTTCATTTTGATTTTAATAGTAAAATCAAATCGATTTTATAGGTTTATAAACAATTCAATTTACTCGGTTTATATTGATTTAATTTTGAATCAACGTACAGGTTAGGGTCTATAAGCAATGGCAATTGCCCTATAAGAACTCACATTCGCAGCGGCTCTGGTGCATTACCTTAACCAGCCTATAAAAGGGTGACAACATGGCTGATGAAATGTCCACCTCAAGAGTTCAATCCCAATAGGCTAAATCGTAGGAAATGACAAAAATGGAGCAGACAAGTGTCACAAATTGTAGCTGGAATTTCCAATTGTGTAGCCATCAAACTCCAAGGCATGACACAACGCCTTTAAGTAATCTGTACTTGGACGCAAAAACCTTTCCTGGCGAATTTTCTTCTACGAGGTTACTTGTAGCCATGGTATATTTTTATTCTGTACTTTGCTATCATCAGGCCCGGAGATTACATTAAAAAAATTGCTACTTTGTTAATGATGACCCTAAAAGAGCACAAAAAATAGAAGCTTTATTCACTTTTTGAGTGTGCAAGCCGCAATCTAGAAGCTAATCACTAGGCAATCATGTCCACAAATATAAATGCGATGTTGTTGTGTGTGATTGGATCACTCAAAATTTCATATAAAATACGTAAATTAAACAAAATTTATGGAACAAAGTGTCCAAATAAAAAAGAGTACCAATATTTCGAATCCATCCATTTTGAAACCGATAAAAATTAATTAATTCCAATCAAATCTCGATAGTTTGATTTTTAACATTTCAATTCGAGAAAAAGTTTCAAATCAATTAAAATTAAAATAATTAAATTCAAACTTGAATTGAATTAATTTCAGCATGTGCCCATTATAAAAAAGCATTAGAAGTTGACCATAGAGTTTGAAGAGTTTGCAACCATATCATGAGCATCCTTTTTTATTTCTTTTGTTTTTTTTTTTCCTTTTTATTTAAGCTTATATCAAATGAGAAATGTGAAAAGAAAGTCTAATAATTGCTTATTTGATTATATAATTTAGATAATATTCAAATCTGTATTTATTTAACGGTTCACAAACCTGATTAATTCAGATTTATTTTTTGAGTTAAAAGGGCTAATTCGGAGGAAATTATGTTATAAAGGATCGAATTCATGACCTAAATTATAATAATCAACTCTATAAATATTCTTTACCATTCTCGTAAATTTCATAATGAAATTAACTACTAATGCAATCCAATCCAAATAGATTTTGACAAATGTAGGGGTGTTATGCTTGCCCTCTAGCTTTGTGGTGGTGGTTGTGATGGAGAAAGGAAATGACAGATTTTGGGAGTTGTCTTGGAGTCGTTCGAGAGGGATATTTTGGGCCAATTGTGGGCAGATTCTATCTTCTGCGTGGAGATTCCTATGGATTTCAAATGAATGGGAATTGGGAAACCTCAAGAAAATAAAATAAGAATTAAAAAAAAGTCGTCACTTAGTAGGAAAATATGGCTGAAATTACAATAAAACATTTGCGTATTGTGTGGATGTAACATTCAGGAGGCATTTGGAGTCATATCACCAAAAACAAAACAAACAAGGAACAATGTATAGATAAATCCACCTTCAAAATATAACAAAATGAATTTCTTATATTTGCGGATGTGATAAATATGATCAATCATTATTTTTTTTTTTAAATATTGACATAACGTGACTAAAAACATTTATTTTTTTTATAAAGATTATGTGTAATCATAAAATGAAAGTACAAATATAAGATAAAAATATATATATATTTTTTATAAATATATTTTTACCATCGGCTAAAAATACTGACTCTATATTAACGTGCGGTCATAGATAAAATAAAAAAAATATTTCTCTACAATGTATTATGGCTGCTTAAGGAATTGAAATTCAAAAGAACGGTCAACATAGCACAAATTTATAATTGGCGCCAGAGCCACGTCAAAATGAATAATTAATTACTTAAAATTTCATAATAAAGGAAAGGTCATTTAAGTAAAAAATTGCAATAGCCTCCTGAAAAATCCCAACGACTAGATCCTAATGCCTCCATCAAACAAGGAACGGCATACAAATATTTCAATTTACAAAAATATCAAAAACAAAATTTATATAAATAATAAAAAATAATCCCTAAATTCAAACAATATCAACACAAAGAAAACAAATCCACGCCAACCTTTTGCCACCTTCTTCACCACCATCATCACCACCGTAAAGCGGCCTTCTAACTGGAAATTCCTTCAAACCACGAGGCACAAACTTTCCATGACTCTCATGTTCCAGAAATGACCAGGACCCGGTTCTTTAGGAGCCGGACCTCCGAACCAGACGAAGATACTACGCCAACCACCACTCGAGGTGGTGGAGGTGGAACGGCCATGAGAATTATAGTACCATTACAAGGAGTGGTTCAAGGCAGAGGTGGCCTTTTCTTTGGCTCAGTGATACCTTGTGCTCTTTTTTACTTCCTCCAGCTTTATTTCAAACGACACCGTGATGACCAGTCGGATTCAGATGATCCAAATCCTCAAAATCAGGCGGCACCATCTCCGTCGGGGTCTGAGGGGAAGCTGATGGAGCTTTCCGGGTTTACTCGGTCTACTTCTCGGAGCTTCAGCTCCCCCAGAAGTCCAAGTGGACCTCCTTACTTGTCGAGTCGGGCTAATGGGATAGTGAAGAGTGTTGACTCTCCTTACTTCGTTGGATCGAGGAAGGCCGCGGAGGATCCCTATGACGAGTTATGTAATCCGAATGGGGTTATTCAACTTGGTCTGGCCGAGAATAAGGTGAGTTTAGCTGATTCTTGGCTTGTGTGGGTGGGTGGGGGTTGGTGGTGGCTTGTATTTGGTTTTGTTTTTATTTTGATGAATTAGTAATTAGCTTATTATGCGTTTTTTTGAATAAAAAAAAAATTATCTTTTGGCTGTCTAGTTATCATTGGATTTGGTGAAGGGGTGGCTAGTTGATAATGCAAGAGAAGCAACACTGGGTGATGAAGGAGAGGAGCTGAACATTAGTGGGATTGCTTCTTACCAGCCTGTTGATGGATTAATGGCGTTAAAAGTGGTACTCACTAATCCATTTCCCTCTTCTTCTTATTCATCTCAATGTGTTTAGATCTTCTATTCAATATTCATTAAAGAAATCACTTACAACTTGAATTTCCCTGTTAAAGTGTTCTGCTTTATATTAGTATGGAATTGTTTCTTTCTTAGATATATAATTTGTCAGAAAGGATTTGATAGGTTTTGGATATTTGTACGTTTGAATTACTTAAAATTCATATTTTGCTCACTAGTGTTCAGGCAGAAGACAAAGTGCGGATTCACCTATTATCCTTGCTTTGTGAATATAGTCTGTGAACTTTTATGCGTTTCACAGTAAATCAAATCAAAAGGTCTATGGAGGAATGGCGCTCCAGGACTGTAAAATTCTGTCCACTTACCATGTTCTGTAAAAGCTCTTTATCTGTGGACACCATTCCCCGGTTATGAAGAACTGAAATAAGTCAATTTATAAATGGTTAAACTGCAAGGAGAAATGAGGAGTTAGGGAGTTGAAAATTGAAGTTCAAGAAAACTAGAGGGAGTCAGGTTAAAATTCTAGCATGAGTAGAAACTGCCTTTTGGGAGGTCAGAAAGAAATTATAAGTATTTCCTTTTGTTCTAACTTAATTGTATCACAAATAAGAAGTTAGGTGCGATTATTAAAATTTTAGTTAGAAGGACAGTTCCTGTACGAACAGAGGAACACCCATCTAAATTTCTTGACCTTAAAAAGTCATATTAAATTAGCTTTTATGTAAATTCATGTTTCTCTTAGTTTACAACATTCTTGAATAGTTTTAGAACTAAAAAGACTTGATAAAAGTTATCCAAAATCCAAAAACAACAAAATATTGCTCGGGTAACTTGGGAAGAAGTTCAATAATGAATCATGCCGTATGATTTGAACTATAGTGCTTCACTCAGATGGGCTGTGAATGTTGCTTTCATACAGATGAACAGCATCTGTTTCAATTGCATGTAGTCTCTTCTTCTCTAACGGCTGTTTCCCTGCAGGCTGTGGCAGGATTTATGTCTCAAATCCTGGAAAATGCAGTATCCTTCAACCCTTCACAAATAGTTTTGACAGCAGGGGCAACTCCTGCAATTGAGATGCTTAGCTTCTGTTTGGCAGATGCTGGAAATGCGTTTCTTGTTCCAACGCCTTATCACCCAGGGTAACTACTAATCTGTGTATTTATGAAGTTCGTTCAAGTAACTTGCTATCCTGTGAAAGAATTGAAGTTGAAACACAATATGCAGGTTTGATAGGGATGTAAAATGGCGAACAGGGGTGGACATAATACCTGTTCCCTGTCGTAGTGCTGACAGATTCAGTTTAAGTATTACGGCACTTGATCGAGCATTCAACCAGGCAAAGAAACGTGGTCTCAGGGTCCGTGGGATTATAATTTCAAACCCCTCGAATCCTGTGGGCAATCTGCTTAACCGAGAAACACTTTATAACCTTTTGCATTTTGCCAGGGAGAAGAACATCCATATAGTCTCTAATGAGATATTTGCTGGGTCCACTTATGGAAGTGAAGAGTTTGTGAGCGTGGCCGAACTCATGGATTTGGAAGATTCAGAAAAAGATAGAGTGCATATAGTTTATGGTTTGTCGAAAGATCTGTCCCTGGCAGGTTTTAGGGTGGGCGTTATCTACTCCTCCAATGAGAATGTTTTGGCTACAGCTAAGAAGCTAACAAGGTTCTCGTCCATTTCAGCTCCAACCCAGCGTATACTCATCTCCATGCTTTCAGATACCAAATTTGTTCAAAATTTCATTCTGATTAATAGGAAGAGGTTGCAACAAATGTATGTTGCATTTGCTGCAGGATTGAAGCAACTGGGGATTAAATGCACAAAAAGCAATGGGGGTTTCTACTGTTGGGCTGATATGAGTGAGTTAATCAACTCGTACAGTGAGAAAGGAGAACTTGAGCTTTGGGATAAATTGTTGAATACAGCTAAGCTCAATGCAACTCCTGGATCTTCTTGTCATTGTATTGAACCTGGATGGTTTAGATTCTGTTTTACCACCATGACTGAAAGAGATATTCCTATAGTTATGGAACGAATCCGGAAAATTGCTGAATCCTGTAAATCTCGCAGTTGAAATGTTCAGGTTATTTCAGAGTTAGATTGCATACATATTTTTTTGGGGGGTAGAGATGAATTCTTGCAGTAGCTTGTTTAATAATGCCTTTGGACAATAGAAGTATATAGAAGGTTCCGTGATATGTAGAGTGGTATTGCTGCTGAAATAGGCAGAACATAAGCAATCTTCAAATTTCTTGCTCATAGTTTTGAATAAATTCTTTCAAATGTATCATATCAAATATTTGCAAATATCAGATAAATATTCAGAATTCTTTTTACTATTCCAATCCCAATTTATTCTTTTAGTGACTCAGAGCTGGTCTTATCTCAAATTTTAGTGGCCACCTAAAGATTCCACCTCAAGTGCATGCAGAAGCAAAAAATAAAAAAAGGATCATAGATAGCAAAATTCAGTTAATTGAACATGAAATACAATAAATGAATAGGTCTCAGATTCAATCCTCCCAAATGTAATATTACTTTCTTCCTCTTGTAGTCGGTTGTACGGTTCATAATCGGCTTTCATTGTTGTAGTAGGTTGTACTGTTTATAATCTGCTTTCATTGTTGTAATTGCTGCCTGACTGTGCAGAGCGTAAAAATTTCATTCGTACATAATATCGACCGGTAAAAAAATAAATAAATAAATGAATCATTTTATTAGCAAAAGTTACAAATGTCAGGAACAATTTAATGATTGTAATTCCAAAAATGAATAAAGAAAAGAATGATTTTCTATTTTTTTTTTCCCCTCCTAAAATGCAACTCCATTGTCACTGCACAGATAACTCACACCAGCTTCCAGCTAGACTACTTTCTTCGGTTCAAAATGAACATAGTTAATTTAACTCTGGGGTAGTGCAGGAAAACACTCTAGAGCACTTTGATGACTACGAGGATTCTACTTCAGATCTTATGGACTCAAGAACCTGAACAACCTCAGCCATGCTTGGTCTTCTTGAAGGAACATCAGATGTACAAATCAACCCTAATTTCATAACCTGAATTAATTCATTCTCTGAGAAATCTCGTAAATTTCTATCAAAACAATCAGAAGCAGAGCCAATCTCCAATAAGCTACGAACATATTCACACGAAACGATTACCTCATTTGCTGTTGGACTCTCTACCGGTTTCCTCCCGGTAACCAGCTCTAATAGAATCACTCCAAAGCTATATACATCACATTTCTCACTCAATCTTAGACTTTGAGCCAACTCTGGTGCAACATACCCTACTGCATTATGGAACTTGGTTAAACCATGGTTATCCAAAATAGGCAGCAGCTTCCCTAGTCCATAATCAGATAACTTTGCTTCATAATTTTCATCTAAGAGTATGTTAGTAGATTTGATGTTGAGATGTAGAATTGGAGGCCTACAATCATGGTGAAGGAAAGAAAGTGCTCTTGCTGTTCCTAAAGCAATCTGAAACCTTCTAGACCAGTACAATTCTGTATTCCCTACGCCAGTACTGGTTCCTGGATAGTTAAGTCCATGTAGATTATCATACAGATTACCATTTGAAATAAATTCAGATAAAATTAACTGCATTGTTGAAGACCAGTAATAACCTTGAAAAGCAACCAAATTTGGATGTCTAATGTTACCTAACCGACCAATTTCTTGCTCAAATTCATCTTGGTTTCTTATTCTACCCAGAGTCTCAAGCTTCTTCACTGCAATTGAAATCCCACCTTCAAAATCAGTTCTATACACTGTTCCAATTGACCCACCACCTATCAAACATTCCTTGTCAAGCAAAGCTTTGGTGCCAGATTCCCAATCTTCATATTTTGAGGGTAAAGTCTTGCTGAACAAAACCAACTTTCCTATTATAAGAGAAGATTCTGCAGAACCCAATGGTGTGCTTTCAACAACCATTGTCTCATTCTCTCTTTTCCTACCGCGTGCTTTAATATTCATGATTGATACTACACAAACCCCAGAAAGAATCAATGCAGCAGCAACAATTGCCACAATTACAGAATTACTAAGCACCTTGTTTTTCTTCGATGCTGGAGTTGTGCCAGTGCCTGAGCAAGAAATGTCTAAAGGAGGACCACATAGCCCGGAGTTGTTCAGAAATGAGGATGCACCAAAAGCTTGGATCTTTGGTACCAAAGGTATTGGACCTGAAAGGCTGTTAGAGGAGAGATTAAAATGTGTTAAGTTTGGCAAATTTCCAAGGGAAAATGGGATTGACCCTGAAAGATTATTTTGCGAGAGGTCAAGCAGTATGAGGTTTGATAGGTTTCCCAGAGTTTCTGGTATGCTACCATTCAGTTGGTTATCATGCAAGTCAAGGACTTCTAAGAAGGTCAAATTGTAAAGTGTATTGGAAATTTCTCCATCTAAGCCATTACCAGACAGATCCCTGCATCAGAACATCAGAAATGTTTCAAATTCGGATCAAAAGAAAAGCTTATAAAATTTAAAACATTTCAAGATGGCAATTATAGACTCACAGCTCCCGGAGATACTTGCAATTGCTTATATCTTTAGGAATTTCACCGGTAAGGTGGAGATTGTGCAAATCCAAGAGCAGAAGGATGTCAATGCGTCCGAACCCTATGGGGATTGACCCACCGATCAAATTATTGCCCAAATTAAGAATCCGAAGCATCTCCATATCTGCAATCCCAACTGGGATACTCCCATTCAGCATGTTAAACCCCAAGTTGAGAACTTCAAGGTTTTTGCAGTTTGTAATGCTTAATGGGATCTCTCCATCTAGATGATTACCTGAAGCATCAAAGATCTCCAGTCCCTCACTGCATGTTCCAATCTCAGGAATCTCTCCAGTAAAGCCATTGTGTGAAACATTGAAATAACTCATGTTTCGGAATCCTATAACCCCAAATGGTGCCAGTCCCATAAACATGTTGCTGCCAAGATCCAAAAAATTTAAGCTTTGGCATCTTGAAATCTCCTCCTGTACACTCCCAGTTAACACGTTGCTGCTCAAAGACAAATACTTTAACACGGGAATATCACAAATTCGAGAAGGCAATTCACCATTGAGATTATTGAAAGAGAAATCAAACCCTTCAAGCTTAGTACAATTTAAGATTGAGGCAGGAATTGGACCAGAAAGATTGTTATGAGATAAAGAAACAAACTTGGTTTTGTAACAAAACTTGAACAAAGCCGATGGTATTTGTCCACTATACCCATTGCTTGACAAATCAAGGAACCTTATACTTAGCAAATCACCAATGAATTCTGGGATTGACCCAGATAAGGCATTCGAACTTAAATTTATCTTCCACAATGTGCTTAACTCTGCATACTCTTGCGGGATATTACCAGTAAACTGATTGCCAAACAATGTCAAAGTTCTCAAAGATCTCAAACCTGATAATGCTGGTGACAAAGACCCAGATAGGCTTTTGTTCCACAAAACAATTCTCTCTACTAACCCAAGCGAATTGCAGAAAATACCACTGTAATCACAAGGATTGCCACTTGGAACCCATGTAACCAAGCTATTGTAGGGATCACGGGTGACGCTTGCCTTGAATTGCAGCAAGATCTCTTTCTCAGTAGCTGGTGAAACAGTAGAAGTGAATCCAAGAAAGCAAGAAATTAAGAGCAAAAGAGCATGAGAGACACAAAATTGATAAAATCTGCTCATGCTCACTGTACAAAAAATGTTGATAAATGGATCTATCCGTTTGGCATTATTATTGATGATGGATCCAATTCAGACTTCCTCCAGGCGACCATGGCCTTTCTGCTTTACTAGAAGCAATTCTTGGAGTTCTCAAAGTAAGAAATAGCAAATCACAGTCATAACCAAATAGCAACATTTTTTCAATTTCCTCCAGATATTACTGAAATTAAAGAAAGCTCTTTAATTGCGACCACATTTGCACACAAAAACATGGAAATATAAGTGAAAACTAAAAACCCTTTTGTTTATGGGCACATGAACAAAGATTTAGGGGGGTTTTAGCTATACTTTTCTGGGATTGAGTAAAGAAATGAAATTAATGGAGGCAGAGAAGCATGGGAAGAGACACGGACTGAAAATGGTGAAAGGGTGGTGGTGGTGGGGTGAGGAATGGAAATGAAAAGTGGTGACAGTACCTTGGCTGGAAAGGAAGCAGTTGAGCAAATTTAATAAACTGCTTTAAAAAGTCCCTCTATATATGTATGCAATGGTTGCTACCAAGTACCAACAGAGGATGAACCACGTGCATGTCCATTTCTCACTCTCTTTCTTTCTTTAAAAAACAATAAAACTGATTTCAATTTTATTATGATTTACGATGAATTGGAAAGAAAGAAAGAAATCTATAATTAATCTGTCTTGTTCACTGACCACTGGCCAGCAATATGACCCTGTGACTGTGTGAAGCAATGCATTTATTCTCTCTCACCAACGAAGCCACATTGTTGACCACCTCATCAATACACGAGAGGGAGAGATGTCGAGGGGGAGAGAGATATAGCAAAGCAAAAGAGGAAGGAGAAGGGGAAGGAGACGGTTTTCTTTTTTGTCTGTAGTGTTGAGGAATTCTACTTGTGGTGTTTTGTGCTTTTTGGTTAAGAGCTTTGAAGTTTCTTTGTATCCGTTTAGACAGAGACTTTGAGAGGACATTCGTTGTTTTCTTTATTAGTTTTTGTAGTAGATTGGGACGTCATGCTTATTATCCTATATAAATATACAGTAATTTTTATTAAAAATAAGACATTTTTGTAATAAAAAAAAAATTAAAAACACAGTAGAACATTCTGTGGCTGCACAAATGAGAACAGTTCATTCCAGCTGGAGGGGGAAATCATAATTCATCACTCATCTCCACTGATAAAAAGCAAAGGTACCCACTTCCCTCATCCCGTTCGGATACCTCACCCAGGACTCTTTCTATTGTAATACTGCAGCGAGCGTTTTTACCTTTTTTACTATAGCATTTTACAATGAAAATTTTTAACCAATAATGTCATTTGGTATGACTTACCAAAACAATGGGCATGCTTCATGTGATTTTGATATTTTCACTTCAGAGTGAAAAAAAAATTAGGTTTAACATTAAAAAATTACGTAAATTCAATTTAAGGACAAAATAATATAGCATTTATTTTCTTATTGGAATATATTCTTAATTATTGTATAATTAATATTAATTATTAAGCATATCAAACAATAGAATAAAATTAATTAAATTTCCAATTGAACATTTGCTGTACAATCATTATTAAATTTCTCATTCGAATAGTATATACACACGGAATAAAATTGGCGAAAGGCTAAATGGCATTAAATAGAATGCAAGTGGACCTAATGAGTCCTCACCAACAAAACAATTAATACCCGTTGATCATTCAATACTGACTGATCATCTTGATTCATAATTTCTTAACCCTCCATTCCATGGCCGGGTTGATCGGTTACGTATGAATAGAAAAATTAACCCTATAGAAACCGACACAAAAACAAAGGAAATATGTTGTCTACACTCGGGTACATGAGTAATCTCATAATATCAACTCAATATAAAAAAAATTTAAATATTATTATTTTCAAGTATATAGTCAGAATATTCTCATTTAAATTAAGATAATTTTTGTAATTAGGTTACCGGGGGTATGGGAAAACAAATTTGGTCCGATTCTGATCTGGACTTCAATTCGGTTCAAAAGGATGACCAGCGGGGCCCTCTGCATTGTTGGCAAGTCTTTTAGTGGTCCCCACAGGCTTAATCACGGCCTTCCATTTCTACTCTTTAATTGGCCATATCAACGTCAATAATACCTTTAATCCAATACAGCTGCGACACACTTTAATATGGCTCCAGTGGCAGGCCAAATCTCAACCGCCTTTAATGAGCGTGTAATTTACCGTCACAGTTACGAGGGCGCGTGTAGTTAGTAGATTTGTTTTGCGGGTGGACTGGCAGTCAAAGCAATTTAATTTAATTTTACGAAACCCTCTCTTTCACAATTTCATAGATTTTGCAGTTACTTTTGCCAATACACATTTGTTTTGGTCCGAAATTAGAATTTGAAGGCAAGACAACAGCTTAGAACAAATGGAAAGCAACACAGGACATAAATGTCAATTCTATTATAATTGAATAAACTATAAATGTGGATGGTCTATAATAAGTGTTATGATTTATCAAGTTGGATAAGAATTTTTCATCACTAAACTCGTAAATTTGCCAAATTAAAGGGAGAAAAATAGGATTAGGTTTAACCGTGATTTTTTACAGCTCAATTACTATAATAGCCAAAGCCTACAGAGAACTGACATGAGCTTGTGGCCAACCATTACTCAATCAGAAAATAATAAGGATGTTTGGTGGGGTTAAGGGGAATATGAATGCATTGGATTTCACAAAGTCTTGAACTTTCTTAGAAAATTTAATGAGAAATAATGCGTGATTCCCATTTCTATTTTTGTTTCATTTCTTCATGAACTTGACAAATCCTTCTTTTTTACGATTGTGGCCTAGTTTCAAACTCCATGGAAAATTGAATGAAAAAGCACAAAGCTTTTCACACTGCGTTAATTCTTGAAATGCAGAAAAATGATGACATTTACTTGCGATATATATATATATATAAATTGGTATGAAAAGAAAATCTTCACTACCCAGAGATTACTCATACTCTTAAACGTACAAGGGAACATTAAATGGAAAGGACTCAAATGGATCCACATGCAGATTTCAATTATTCAATAGGCAAATAGTACATGAAGATCATGTTTCCAAAAATAATATCAAAGAAAAAACCAAAAGAGAAATTAAGATTAGCCTTGCCACTACGCGTCTAAGTAGGGTCTGTCCTTTTCCATGTTGGCCAAGGTCGTGAAGAATTAACAATTGCAAGACTACAAGAAGATTGTGCTAAAAAATGACAAGACATTTTACTGCACTGAAGCATGATAAATAAATATGTTTTCTTTATAATGTATATTTCATTTACAAGCAACAATCCAACTTTAACATTTTCAAGGCCAAGATTTCAATATCAATCATATACAAATAACAACTGCAACAAATGAGAGACCTAAAGAAGTGACAAAAAAAAAAAAAAAATGAAGAGAAAACCAAAAGACAAGCTTGCTCTATATTCTATACTAGGTTAGGTATTTGTCCAGTTCCAGTTTTTGTATTGCACCATCCACATTGTCACGCAATGACGCCTTTCTATGGATGAAGTTGTTCAATAAAATAAAACCTCATCAACTCCCATCAATGTTTAAATATGTTACCCTGAGAAGTCCGGGGTTCCAGAGAGTGTTACCCTGACCCAAATTATATTCAGAAGCTATGCCAGTAATGGTTCATCTTGCAATACCTTGAGCTGCCTCTTCGCATATACTGTAAAGATAATTGTGGTAGCTACTGTTGCACAGAAACCAATGACATTGAAAACAATTTGTGGAGCTGAAAGTGAATGCTGGTCATTTGAAGCATCTGCCAAGGTCTTTATGAGGATCCCACTGCAATAAATCCAAAGTCAATGAGTTCAGAAACAAGTCAAAGACATACATGTTGCTAAGAACCATGTTCAATACCCAATCATTGTAGTCTACTTTAAGTTGACAACCAGCAGAAAAGTTTTATGTGTCATGCAAAGAAAATAAAAATAAAATGTAACCCATTGCCTAAAAGAAGAAAAGGAAAAGGAAAGCAATACACATGGCAAAGCTGATGATTTCACATTAGCAGGAATGGGTTCACTTTCCTTGTGCTGAAATAGGCATGTGCAAGCAAAAAGAAACAGGAGCAAGTGATCACAGGAAAGAACAGGGTAGGAAAAAGAGGCAAGAAACTTGCTGGCTGAGGTGACCAATGAATTGAATCTGCTGAAAAAATGCAGCAGTTGTTCCTTGAACAGATGATTTCACATGCCGCAACAAGCTAACAACCAGTGTTCACAATGGTTTCTGTGGTTGGCAGTTGAAAGTTTATGACATGATGACAACAAGAGAAGAATCAGAAGTGGATAAAGAGCACTCATGAACTGAGGAAGGTTGGAAGATTAGAGAGCTGGTATAGCTAAAGTACTACATTAAATATTTGGACGTGACCTAAAATCAACTAATATCCAGCTCAACTGAAGACCACCGTATTTGCCCCCAAAACCTCACCTTGCTAGCTGCTGTGAATTTTAATGGCGCGAACTGAGGAAGGTTGGAAGATTAGATAGCTGGTATAGCTAAATTACTACATTAAATATTTGGACATGCCCCAAAATCAACTAATATCCAGCTCAACTGAAGACCACCGTATTTGCCCCCAAAACCTCACCTTGCTAGCTGCTGTGAATTTTAATAGCGCTATCCAATAGAATGAAGCCCTGGAATGTCTCTATAGAGATCCATTTTGACCCAATCAAAGAAGGTTTTTTAAAAAATTAGAGAAGAGAAAGAGAGAGAACCCCGAGGGGAATGAATGGAGCTCGCAAAAAATTGTTAAGACCAGGTTACAACACAAATCTTGATTCAGTGTGATACACATTTTTTTAATTGTAGGAAAGAGAAAACCAAATAATCAAGTAGTTGTGAGCATGCATTGTGAATAGATTTCGAACACATTTTCAAAAAGGATAGATGCCTTGATCAAAACCCTTAAAATGAAAATGTGATAAAATTTTATTAAAAGGTACCTATTTGTCTTCCTTCTAACTGAAGTTACCCACCCTACATAATCTTGGCAAATAAGAAAGAAATTTGCCTGCATAGTCATTTTCCTAACGAGTCTTTATCAAGTGAGGCCAGAGCATCAAACAACATGATGATAGACAAAAAGATTCAAACAGAACACATGCAACATCAAAACCTGCCTCACCCAATATATGCTTTTCAATGCGCAAAATTATTATGCTTCCTAAAATCATTACATTTTCCTCAATAAGCGCAAATCATGCTCAACCCAAACTTGGACAATGCAATTGGATATACATATCATGACCATTCTATCCTCCCCATCTACCCAAAAGCAACTTGTGCGAATAAAGCAACGGTTGATTACAGTGTCAACAAAGTCCTGAATTAAGCAATCAAAACATTCAAGATCCAGACAAACATATCGCGGGGTGGTAGAAATCTATGTTTCAAGCGCACATAGAAACATATGCATAGATTTTGAGTGTGCATGTATGTGTGTGTGTGCGGGCGTGTGTAACTTGCAGAAAGGGCATTTGATAGAGTAAGAGTTCTTACGTGTAGATCGCAACAAAAATCTCTGGCACCATTCCCACCAATGACCCCAAGATATAAGGACCATATTTAACATTTGTGGCAACAGCACAGTAATTATATAAAATATATGGAAATGGAGAAATCCTGATTAATGTTACAGCTTTAAACTGATGAAACCAGTTTCCTTCACCAGCTGCTCTCAAAATGGCAGCTTTTTTTGGATATTTTTCTAACCAACCCTGCATCAACAATTGTGGAACTACATTAGGCACATTAGTAAATAAATGGTGTAAATAGTTAAATGGAAAACTTGGTGGAAGGTTCATACTTGAATTTTATGAAGGAACAGTGAGCCAATGATATAAGGAAGAGATACGCCCACAGCTACTGAAGATATAATTAACAGAAATCCAAAGCCATAACCAAATGTCATCCCAGCTACCCACATAGAAGGAGTAGAAGGTAAAAGTAGGGTGGGGAATAATGCCACAGAAACGAAGACCAGAACTGCCAGCACTGGAGGGCTAAATGTTGTTGTCTCCCAATTTATAATGGGGATGAGCTCCTGAAAAATGTATTAATCAGTTAGAGACCAGCTTTAACAATTGGACAAATAATACGAACTTTCTAGCACTTTAGCATCAGTGTCACAACTGAAGGGTATACTAAAAGGCATCTTGTTACTACCGAATCAGAACACAAAAGAACCAGAACAATAATATTCAATGTCTAAGGAAAACCAAGCAGCAAAAAATGCCTAAGACCATGAAACTCAGAACTGAGAATACAATTATAAAACCCTCAGCATATCGATTAACACATTTACTCATAAAGGCTCTAATCCATTTGAAAGAAATGCTAACTAGCACTCTAAGCATAGGATTAAACAGTCAAATAAAAGCCACACCATCTTCATAAGAATACATTATTATACAAATAAATCCAAATGATAAAAATTGTTGTCTCGAAATATTTAAGAGAAAATATCAGCCAACATTTCCAATTAGATAACCACCCAGCAGAGATTCATATTGAAAAGCATAAGAACTCGATTTTCCAAATAACAAGACCTGCATTTTAAAAAATTGCATAAAAAGAAACCACGTTCATTTTAGACAAGCGTTATTGCACAACTTCACAGGAACAAAAGAACACCAGAAATACCCTCCACAAGGAATGAAACTGGCAAAATTAATGAGCAAAACCAACCCATTCACACAAAACACTAAGAGCAACCCTATAAACAAATTGCTAAAATCATTTTGAAAATCAGAATCAATAAACCCAAACCACACTCATATATGCAATCCTCCCAAGCATAAAAATTCATAAACAAAATAATGCTATCCATATAAAAACACCTGGCCAATTTCCAGAAACGGACTGCCTACTTGGGTGGCTTGTGACATCAAAGCAAAATCAACAAGGGAAAAAACAATCAATGAACTGAAATCACAAATAGGCATCGCTTCAACCACAAAAGCACAAAATCTAATTAGCCAAACTCACCTTGTCCATGAAAAAGGGAGCAACCCATTTGAGGCAAACAGCAGCCAACAATCCCAAACAAGTAAACAACAAAGCTAATTTGACCCAATACCATACCACAGACCCCCTCCATCTCCATAAACAAAAACTAGACCCTTCTGCAACCGCAATAAATCCCCCGTCTTCCACCTCACAATCTCTCAATTTGACATACTCCCCATTGTTATTACCCTCTTCATTACTGTCAGCCTCCACTCTCATCGTCAACTGTGACACCACAATGCCATCATTGTTATAAGTCATCTGATCAAAGCAAAAACCCTAAGAAGAAAGAGAAAATTAAAGTTTGCAACTTTCAGTTTGGTTCTTGAATCAACCGAACAGGGGAAATCTCAATTTGTGGCCATTCTTGGAAACAAAGAGAACGGGAGAAGAGAAGACTGGCAGGTGAAACGCAGACGATCAACGAACAATTTCAGAAGCGAAGGCCTTAAGTTATAAAAAAGGCAGAGATTTCTGTTTCGCGAAATTCCGAATTAATTAAAAAATAATGGAATATTTCCGCTACCTTATTCGTTTCGATTATGCCACATATAACGGCGCCGTGTCGTCGTTATAGGCTAGCTGTTATCATTTGTATTCCATACCGGCAAATAACACGCCGAGTTCGGTGTACAGATACGTGGCGTGACAGGAGTGGATATTGTAACGACGTGGAGTTAGGGTGATTTTATTTTCGTGACTTCTCCGTCACGGGAAGTATTTTAACTTTTTAAGTCAGTGAGTCAGTTACCGTGTTGGTGATTGAGTAACCCATTGCTTGACTCGCTGGTCGTTAATTCTTGGACGTTAGTTTTCGCTTTTGTGACACCTTGACAGTAGACAGACACGGCATGTTATAAGTGTTGCTTTATGAGCTTTGAGTGTGCAGGAGACATTGCAATCAGAATGTGACGCGTGTAATTAAAAGTAAGATGACTTGAAATAAAAATCTCCTACTAATTAATATATAAAGTCAAATTTTATGAAATTATACTATTCAAATTCAATGATTAACTTCTTAATTGTGATTTGATAAATCTTTCTACCATTTATTAGACAAAAGTCAATTCAATACTTAATTTAAATGAGAGTATTTATGCTAATACACTAGAAACAAATAATAAAAAATAGTATAAAATTATTTTCATAAGTGATAATTAATTTATAAATAAATATATCAGTTGGTTTTAATAACGGACTAAATGAATCTTATCCCTAATAATATATGAATTATATTAAATTCTATGTACCAAATTTAAGTATTTTCCAATGAGAAAAAATAAAATTATGAATATGGGTTTGGGGTAAACATGAGCTTGTAAGGCACTCCAATTTGAGATATACATTTGCCTCTCAACTTTTCAATTTAGAAAAAAAAAAAAAAAAAGGCAAGCATTGTAATCTTATGCCATCAAATTAAGCAATCTACATCGATGATTGAGCACGTGAAAAGAATTTTAGAGTTATTCTCACTAAATACGTTTATACTAAATACGTTTATATAGAGAGATAAAAAATTTTATTTGTAATTAAATTCTGACTCAAATTATATGGTATTCAATCATTATATTAAAATATAAAAAAAAAAAAAAAAAAAAACTAAGCAACCGACATTTTCAATAGAAATAAATAATATTTTATTAGCACCCAACTAAGCGTTCCATTCACTTTATCTCATGAAAGTGAGAGTTTTCTATTTGTTTTATTCTTAACATTATTAAAACAATCCATCCAATAAGATAATAATGTCGGAATCGGATTTTTTTTATTTAATTTCTATTAAATACATTAATATAATCTTACAATCATTATTGTTTCATATAGCACTGTCTACTTTATATTATTTTAATTTTTATCTATTTTAAATTATATAATTTAAGATCAATTATTGGAACAACGCAATTGATATGTAGCAATTAAAGAAAATGTGAAATTTGTCAATGCAAAGACTTTGAAAAGGAAATGATACTCTTTAAATGAGAATTAATATTATAAAACTATAAATCCATTGTATTTTTATGTAAATCAAATATGCGTTTATTGCTAAATTAAACATGCTGCTATAATTGTTATATAATTTACAATTTAAATTGGTAAAAATGTTAAAAATAATAAATTTCAAAAAGTAATGAAAACTTTAAAAAATAAGAGCTCTTGCTCCTTATTAGGTAATATTTATTTTTGTTATAAATTATTTTTAATTATTTAATACGACAGTATTTCTATATTCTTTATGTATGAAACTATTTTTATTTCGAGATTCATAATCTCTCAATTTGAAAATAAATTTTTATTTTTTTATATGTAATAGTTTAGAATAGATAATATGAATTGATATTCGTTCGCAATTAAATATAATTTAATTGATTTGATCATATCTTATAAAAAATAAAAAGTGAAATATTATTCATAAAACTTATCATCAATTTAGTAATTTTTCATTCTTTCTATATTTTATACCAATAATCTGAACATAAGATTAATTTAATTATTGAAATTGAATATTTATACAATAACAATAATTGAGTCTTAATTTCAAATTACTGGAGATCGACTATATAAATTATTTTATTTCAAATATCTGCTTTGATCAAGTTAATAGCTATGTAAAACAAAATACAAGGCAAAAAAAATTAAAATGAAAAAATTTTCTAGAATAATCTTAAAATCATTTGATATATTAATAAATAAATAGGGTTTAGCCAAGCCACAACAATTAATTAAATATCTATATAATTAAAAATACATATATAGATTATAATTAAATAAAATAACAAATGACGTAAAATTAAGAGTCAACAATCCTAAAAAAATTAAAATACGAACATTAAAATTTAATTTAAAAGTTGGAAGTCAACATTACATAACTAATTTAGTTCAACTTATTATTATTAGTATTAGTATTATTATTACAGTGTCAGCCAGGAACAATGCAGGCGTGCAAGTCTCTTTCCTGTTTCAAAAGAGTGATAATGGCAATCCATATGCTGTGTCAGCTACGGACAAAGTTTTGAGTAATAATGGAGTGCAATTATCAATTGCGGGAGTGCAAATATCGATACCCATATCAAACAAAATTGGACACTCAAAGGAAGAGCGAAAGAGTTGGATTACTCATACCCACCAGAGCAACAGAGCTTTCATCTGCGCTCTGTTTGGGTTTTACCAAAGCAAAAATGAGCGCCAACGTTAAGCACTGGCAGTTTCAAGGCTTGCGTAACTCTCAATTCCATGCACAAAAGATTTCCCATATTAAAAGGTTCCGTCTTGTCCCAATCTTCCCTCAAAATTGCTCGTTAAAGCCTTCAGGTTCGGCTCTTCTTTAACGATATTCTTGTTCGGTAATCTGCTTTTTACTGTCTTATGTGATTGATGCTTTACTTTTTCTTCATTAGAGTTACGGTCTCTCGGTTCTTCAGTTCAATTAAGCTCCGATTCTCAATATTACTGTGAGTGTCTATTTGATCAGCTCTTTAGTTTCTTATTTTATTTTCATTTCCGCCCCGGCCACACCAACTCCCCCCCACCACCACAACAATTCGACTGTTTTATTGATGTTTATTATGTATAGCGCGAAACTCAAGATTCTTAGTGAGCAAATGTGTTTCAGAGAAGTTTACGGAACCTTTAGAGGAGCAGGATCAAGGTCCGAATTTTACAACCGAACAAAATAAGGTAAATACATGTTTTTTTTTTTCCCTTGTTTTCTCTTAAGTTGGGTTAATCACAGAGCAAACAATTTCTAGTTTAGTAAAAATTTCTTTGCAGCAATTACTGATTTCATTGGTATATTTGATAATATTGCTAGTGTTGCCGTTTACAAGTCTTAATTGCTTATTTAGACTTGCAAGTATTTGATGGTTCTCTAGTTTGTGTTTGTACTCATTGATTTAGAAGTGACTTTAGCTATCCTGGTACATATGATGTTACTTCTTGCATTTCTTATTTCAGGTGCTTAAGCAGAAGGAATTTTCTATTGTGAATATCTTGCAACAATCAAATTCGCTTCTGCCTCATGTAGTTCTTGCCAGTACATTATTAGCTCTTGTTTATCCACCCTCTTTCACGTGGTTCACCACCAGGTTGTTAAAATTTCTTAAGCAAATCAACAATTTGCATGTGTTTTTCTAATGCAGTTGAAGTAAAGGAGTATCATCTTCTTGACATGATTCTAGTTTCACCCTTTGGCCAGTTGGTCAATTTCATAATTTTGCTGTTGATAAACTCTCTCATATTATGTTTAGAATATCAAGCATGGTTTACCCTTTACAGGAAATGCAGGGGGGAAAAAAACATAAACTGTTAGATTCTCTCTTGTGGTTGCTTTCTCATCTAATCGATGAATATTACTTGTTTGGGCAATTTTTGCTGGTTTACTCTTGAGGCAAAAATTGCTTGTCAGGATAAGCAATATAAATTGACTGTTCCTTTGTATTATTTTCCCAAGTGAAAGGGGAAACATTCTAGTTAATTAATTGTATGTCTTTATTGCATAGTTGTACTCTATACAGTTTGAATGTAGAAATTCACAGGTGATATATGAATGGCTTTGAGTACAAATTGTGAGACTGAAACCAGGTCTGATTATTGGGAAAAAAGTGAGCTTTAATATGCAATACAATCAGACAAGCTTTTGGGAAGGCTATGCTCTTATGAGTTTTCTTTTAATCTATTTTAGGTACTATGCTCCTGCATTAGGGTTTCTGATGTTTGCAGTTGGGGTTAATTCCAGTGAAAAGGATTTTGTTGAAGCATTCAAGAGACCAGCAGCTATTTTGGCTGGTTATATTGGCCAATTTATTGTGAAGCCTATTCTTGGATATTTCTTTGGCATAATATCTGTATCAGTGTTTGGCCTTCCTACTCCCATAGGTGAGGTTCATTCTATCTGATCTGTGGATCTGGTGAGGCTGTGCTAACATTTGTGAGTAAATGAGTCAGGTGCTGGGATTATGTTGGTATCCTGTGTTAGTGGGGCCCAGCTTTCAAATTATGCAACTTTTCTGACTGATCCACCAATGGCTCCTCTAAGCATTGTCATGACATCTTTGTCTACTGCTACTGCGGTCTTTGTTACGCCATCACTGTCGCTCTTGCTTATTGGGAAGAGACTCCCCGTCGATGTAAAAGGAATGATATCCAGCATTCTGCAGATAGTAGTGGCCCCAATTGCCGCTGGATTGCTTCTAAACAGGTGATTTACACTCGAAACAAGTTATCAGAAGTGAGGATCTGCTTAAGGCTTCTTATTATCTCATATGTTTGCTCCTGCAGGTTCTTCCCCTGGATTTCTAATGCTATTCGACCCTTTTTACCTCCTCTTTCAGTACTTGTGACAGCCTGCTGTGTTGGAGCACCACTTGCTATCAATGTTGAGTCGGTTATGTCCCCTTTTGGAGCAACCATACTATCACTCATTGTTTTATTTCATCTTTTGGCATTTGTCCTTGGTTATGTTCTCACTGGTCTTGTCTTCCCTAAAGAACCTGACCTAAAAGCACTTCAAAGAACGATGTCCTTTGAGACAGGTACTTTTTTCATCATAAACTGTCTCATTTTACCAAACTTCACAAAATTCTTGCTGAAATGTTGATCGGTCGCAGGGATGCAGAGCAGTCTTCTTGCCCTTGCACTTGCAAATAGGTTTTTCCAAGATCCCCTCGTGGCTGTGCCTCCAGCAATATCTGTAAGTTTAAATTTCGAGATATCTGTGTGTTTTATTCCATTTCTCTTTCTATGAAGTGAAACTTTTGCACACTGTGACTTTTTTTCTTTCTGCAAGAAACGGGAACTTTCATCTCCTATATGAGTGCAACTCTTGGTAATTCTATGATTTTCATTGAGGTTTCATACTGATCTCATCTCAGGGTTCACAGTTTTCTTTTTACTAATGGAATCAATTCCAGCAGAACATCAAGCAGAAACTCGGCCCAACATTTTGCTAAAAGGATTGAACTGAACACGAAGATCCTGATACAAGGACCCTATTATATATATTTTTCATACATATATACATACATACGTACATATATCAATACATATTTGGATAGATATATATTTAACTAAATATATTCTTTTTGCATGAAAAAAAATAAAATTTTAAATAATAAATAAAATGAATTTCAGTCAATGTATTTTATTTTCAGTTGTGGCCGTCATTTTCACTCAATAGTCCTAAATTTAGTTCATAATTTCATATGTATAGACATTGTTGGTAGTTACCTCATTAACATATTGGAATTGGGCCTGTATGTGTTTGTTAAATGAATTTAAGATTTGAGTATATTGCTTTCGCTTTTCAGCATTAGATCTGAGAAATGTTATATATGATCTCGTCTTATTTTGCTCTGTTTTTTTTTCAATCTAATTGTCACGTTCAGTATGCTTATGTAATCAATTTTCCTTTTTGGTTTGTGAATAAATGTATAGCCTTGTAAAAATTGGCCATTGAATCCTCCGAATTTAAAGACATTCGTTTTTTTTTAACTGCATGATATAATTATATAATGTAGGTTTGCTATTTTACCTGTGCATATTTGGCTTTAAGAATCTCCTATTGATCTTGGCATCTGTTATTTGCAGACTGTAATGATGTCTTTGATGGGCTTCTTTCTTGTGATGGTTTGGACTAAGAAGAAAGAAGTGTGATGAGAGATCTTGTGCAAATTTCAGAAGTTTGATACATTGATAGTGAGCTTCTGATTGCTCCTCTGCTGGATTTCTCTCATCCTGTTAATGCAGCCGAGGAAAAAGAGCAGCCTTTTTCAAACCTCTACGGATTATTTGAAGGCACTATGTGATGTCTTTTATCTATGTAATGTAACATGTTCCTGTTGTTTCTGTTATGTTTCATTTGTGACAAGAAAGGAAATTACTGTAGAAATTAATTGGTTCCAGCACGATTCCATATTTTTCTTTTGTTCGTTTTGTTTTTTTTTAACTGGTTCCGACACATGCGGTGGATTCCGATTAGTTTTTTACCCAGTTCTGACTGATTCTGATTCAGCCATCCTGGAATCTAGAGTTCTAGATCATCTTGGTACCAGGCCAATTGCACAGTCGACCTCTGTGAACCGATTTCAATCAAATTTCTAGGCCGGTTTGGTCGGATTCCGAAATGGGGTGTGGCCAGCCTACTTTCCAACCGCGCCACGCGTCAGATAAACGTTGGTTCTTCCCGACCATTGAGGAAACCTTTCCTGTCGTTGCATAGCAGAAAAGATTTCCTTCTTCCGTGAACAGTAGACAAAAAATTTATCTTTGTTCTTCCTTCTTCCTTGCCCCTCGCAAAATCTTGAAAGGCATGTCCATAACTAACTTTGATCATTAACCAAGAAGAAGGTACCTGAAAGTTCACCCGCCCAAAAAACACGAATGGCAACCGCAACGAGAACCTTACCATTGCTCTCTGGTAACCCAATTTCCTCTCACAAATCCAAACATACCCTTTTCTCTTCTCTGGCTCTTCCACCTACTTGTACTGCCTTCACCTCTCAAACCCGCGCCGTGACCCGAAAATCCTCAACTTATGGTTCCGTTGTGGGTCTATTTGGGGCGGGTTTAGCGTTGACTGTAATGGGACCCGCCTCAGCTGCCGAGTTACCGTTGCTAGGTCAACTCGCTGAACCCGCCAATGCACTGTCTTTGCCCACCTGGGCTATACATGTTTCCAGTGTTGTTGAGTGGTGTGTTCTTTTGTACTTTTCATATCGTAATATTTCAGTTCTGGGGATCGTTAAGAATTAATATCTTAATTTTTATTTTATGGTGGTCTTATTTATTTTTATCCAACCTTCAACTTTTTGTTGTTTATTAATTTTGATTTGTTTTAAAGATTAAGATAGCATAATTGCTGTTAATTCATAGTCTAATAAAAAAAAAAAAAATTTACAATTTGTCCCAAACTTACTTGGGTAGCTGATGCTTAAGGCTAATACCTTTTCTCAAGATTTAAATGCTATTTGCATATTGCCTGCTAAACAGGATTACCGCAATGGCTTTGGTGTGGCAATATGGGGAGAAATCCAGGTTTGAATCTTGGAAGGGCCTTTCTTGGGGTATGGTGAGTTATTCTACTTGCTATTGTGAATTTGATGTTATTATTTAGGTATTTGAACGGTTGGAATTGTCTTTTGATTAAATTTTACTCTGTTGTGAGGATAATCCTACACAGAAGCTAAGATTTACTGCTAACAACACTATTTCTGCTTATTTATTGCAAAATTGTGAATGATATGAATCTATTAATAAAATCAATATATTTTTATCTTAGCCCTTAATTTATGAAGGGGATCACTCTCGCTTAGTAGGAATTGCCATCAAGGATTGGGTTGATACCCTCTTTGTTCATTGCTGCTTTAGTTTAAGTACATGTCAAGCATGTATCATTTTGGTTTATTTTATTGGCATAGATTGCCCTATTGGCTTTAGCTTAATTATATATAACTGGCTTAATCAAAATATAGCTGATTCTCCCTCTTTCTGTCCTTTTTCTTTAACTCGTTTCTGATATATAACTAATTTAGGTGCCTCTGCTTGGTGGAGCATTTTGTGCATGCACATGGCATTTCTTTTATAATTCTGAGTCTCTGGAGGTAAGAATGGTTTTATCGTTTGATTGCAAATTTACAATAATTTGTTTCCTCAATCATGCAACAATTTGATATAAGCTAAAGATTGAACTGCAGGAAGAACTGCTGAATGAACTAATCAAATTAGAATTTATTTTAAATGATGCGTCAGGAAATAGTGGAGTGATAACTTGAATATGATACTTAGAACATGTGGTTTGGAAAATTCTGGTTACTCTTGTATTGTCTGTACCTGAATATTTTAAAATCATTATAAAAATTTCTCACTCTATAATTGTGTAGTACATTCTTAAAATAGCATTGCATTGACATTGTTACTACTTTTATGTTTTCTAATTATTTTGCAATAACTTGTATGTGATTTTATGCAATCTGCACTAGTAGAACTGCATCCAGGTTGGTTGACCAATTCTTATTTGGCTTGCATTTGATTGGCCGGAGCCAGTCTCCACTGATTTCTATTTTTTGGGCCATAGGAACTACTACAATGCCAGGTTGTTTTAAACTAATGAAACGTAACCTCCTATTTTGTTCATAGTATATCTTTGTTGATGAACTAAACAAAATTTATCTACAAATGTGCTTGAATGCAATGCATGCTGCATGCTGTAGTAGAAGAGTTCACTACTGTCTCGTACTTTTAGGGATCTTGTATCTCTTTGATTTAGTTCATATTAACGATACTTATCTTATGCTGTGCTACTTCTATATGTGCATCATGAATACAAGCTTGCTGGGATGTGTTATTTTTTTCTGACCTTCCCTAATTTGATTCTCTTCAACTTCCACTAAATTTATGCAGTTGATTTTGTGGTGATTTGTAGGTATTGGTAGCTCTTCAAGCAGCACTGACAGTAATAGGTAATGCTACAATGTGTATTGCTGCATACCGTATATACAAATCAATGAAGGAACGTCCTGAGAATCTCTGAGAGTTTCCAAGTCAGCAAGCCATTTTTTGTGCCTGGAAATGCCCTCCTGTATCAGTTATTTAATGGCAAGGTAATGTTGCTTTCCATAATCATGCTCAGAATAAAACTGGAATTTCTGATATCACATGTACAGACACACATGTTTATGTGCATAGAGATAATTTCACATGCTTTTTTAAGCATGTATGTGCACATTCACATAGTTATGTAAAATGTTGTACTTGCTTTCAGGAAACGTGATATCCCTTGCAGGAAATTTCACATTTCACGACAAAAAACTTGGTTCTTGCAGTTAGCTAGAAGTAAAATTTAGATGTCGCCTTCTTCTTTCTTTCACTTGAACTTTTGTTTCTACTCTTTAAAATCTAAAGTATGGGAAAGTGTATTTTTATCTTGTAAATTATTTTGAGCTGTATCTATGATGTTTGAGATTAACTATCATAGTAAGTGAATTTGTCAATCAAGTGGGATTGACTTGAGCCTTCCCACTTGATTAATTTACATCTTCTTTACAACTGTTTGGATCAAGTAATGGAACATTGCCGCAACTGCAGACTTTATATATTTTTTTCCTGACACCTCCTTTTCGTCTTTTTGGAGTTTATTCTTATATTAAATTGAATCCCATGTTTAAGCATAATTGCTCTTTGACTCGTGTGCTACTGATGCACCTAATCAGGCCATATGAACCTGAAACTTCCTTGAATTTGCCCTGCAAGGATGGTGGTGCCGGATGTTCCAGCTTAGCCATGATTGTCTTTTGACATTGTAGAAGGAAGGTTACAAGAAAAAAAAGAAAAGAAATAGAAGCAGCTATTTGGATTATTGCTAATGAAGGCTGAATTGCAAATCCCTCCATTGGCATTGAAAAAGATATTGCAATAATCATGACGACAGTGACGTAGTAATATATTAGGCGTTCTTTACTATTTCTTGTTTTCTATTTTGTTGGTTGCTTCAAGATAATCTGATGGAGAAATTTTCACTTGCAAAAACCCTTTTTACATGAATAAGTTTGCAGAGTATTTGTGAATTGATAAACTCGTATGACAATATACTATAAAATACTTTGTTCATATACATTCAATACCTTAGTTTCTGCAGGGACCAACTTTTAATTGTAAATAAAGCGCAGTTCTAATGGCAGTCAACTCCAATTGCATGGTAGGCCATGAATACTTGAGAATAAGAACTTAGAAAGCTGAAACCAACACTTTTTACAGATTAATTAGGCGAAAACTATGGAATTAAAAGAGAGCTTTAAGGATTAATGAAATAATCTTGAATGGTCGAGTTTTGATTCTTTTGGGTTGAAAGTGAGAAGAGCAGAGATCTAGGAACAACTAGAAACAAACTCTAGAATAAGCAACACGGCTAACATCATGCAGCAACCAGGTAAAATAAGCATTATAAAATAAGAACCAAACCATTAAAAAATTTGTAAAAATCTATATGGCTACCAATTAAAATTAAAAATCTTAGCTTTTTAATAATAATAATACTAATAATAAAGAGGGTGCAATTTATAAAAAAAGAACATGAACAGTTGCTATGACTAATCTCTAAATAGTCACAAGACGAACAACCAAGACAAGCATCACTAAATAGAAACACGAACATGAGATGTAAATGTTGACTTGTTGAAGATTAAATCAAAGGCAAAACCTTCCACTTTAAAGTTTAAACCGAACTAATATTGTATTACATGTGATATCAGAACGAAATAAATATATGCATGGTGGCTGCTGAGTAATCCCTACCTAGATAATTCCGAAATTCTCACAGAAAAATGCTTTCCAAACAGCACTTTAATATAAAACCACAAGACCATCTACACACACACACACACACACACACAAATTTTAAATTACAGGAAGGCTGCAGCTAGTGTACTTAACTGATGTTTAAGTATACTTAATGCTAAATATGAAGAATTAGTCACCATCTTCAGATCATTCGCAGGCTTGAAAACCAAGGCAATAAGAGAATCATTGAGGTTTTAGTTGACACATCAACTTCCAAATTAATAAAACAGAGATAGAGAGAATCACTAATTGATATTTAGTTGGTATATAATATTTCATCATCATCATTTACCATTATAATTTATTAGAGCAACATTTACTTGCAGACAATTCCATTACATCTTTTAATTAATTAACATGCTTCAAAAGATCAAGAAAATATATTAAAGAAAGAAACAAAAAGCGAAGACTAGAAAAAGAGTTTTTTTTTCTTTTTTTTTTTTTTTTTTGGGGTCTCAGACATATATATATATATATATATATATATATATATATATATATATATATATATATATATATAAATATGTCTAAATATAATAAAATATAAATAAAAATATCTGTGTAAAAAAAAAAGTGTTGAGAGGTAAAAGCGATA